>PVHX01023488.1:0-25673 GCA_004024805.1 Geosciurus inauris
TTCCTTCATTTCAAAGAGTTTTGTTTGGATTTTTTTTTCAGAAATTTTATCTCCTTCTTGAAGCAATGTTTTGTTGCCTGTATTTGTTCTCTTTTCTCTTTTTTGAGTTGATCAATTGTTGCCTGTATTTGCTCTCTTATCTCTTTGTTGGAGTGATCAATTGTTGTCTGTACCAGACTCCTAAAGCACAAGAAGTAAAATTAAGAATCAATAAATGGAATGGACTCAAACTAAAAAGCTGCTTCTCAGGAAAAGAGACAATAATGTGAAAAGAGAACCTACAGAACGGGGGAAAATATTTACCACATGCACCTCAGATAGAGCACTAATATCCAAGATATATAAAGAACTCAAAAAACTTAACACCAAAAAAAACCAAATAGCCTAATCAGTAAATGGGATAAGGAACTGAGCAGACACTTCACAGAAGAAAAAATACAATCAATCAACAAACATATGAAAAAATGTTCATTATCTCTAGCAATTAGATAAATGAAAATTAAAACTACTCAAAAATTTTATTTTACTCTAGTCAGAATGGCAATTATCAAGAATAAAAGCAAAAATAAGTGTTGGTGTGGATGTCATATAAAGATACACTCATACATTGCTGGGAGGACTGCAAATTGGTGCAACCACTATGGAAAGCAACATGGAGATTGCTCAGAAAACTTGGAATGGAACAACCATTTGACTCACTTACCCACTCCTCAGTTTATGTCCAAAGGACTTAAAATCATCATACAACAGTGATGTAGCCACATCAACAGCAGGTCAATTCACAATAGTCAAGCTATAAAACCAACCTAGGTGCCCTTCAATAGATGAACAGATAAAGAAAATGTGGTATATACAATGGAATATTAGTCAGGCATAAAGAAGAATAAAATTATGTCATTTGCAAGTAAATGGATACAGCTGGAGAATATCATGCTAAGTGAAATAAGCCAAACCCACAAAACCAGAGGCTGAATATTTTCTCTAACAAGTGTATGCTAATCCATAGTGGGGGGGCGGATAAAGAAACTTTGAATTGTGCAGAGGGGAGTGGATTTGGAGATGGGAAGGACAGTGGAATGAGATGGACATTACCCTATATACATGTATGATTAAACAACCAGTGTGAGTCTGCACTGTGCTTAGTCAGAGGAAGAAGAGGTTGTGCTCCATTTGTGTTCAGCATGTAAAAGTGAATGTTATTGTCATGTATAACTAATTAAAACAAATTAAAAAATTAAAAATAAATGAATCATGAAACAACCAAACTGTTAGCAATAAACATCGGAGTGCCCAGATTTCTGTGTCTAAATACCATTTCTAACAGTGAGAAAACAGGGCTACTTACAAAAAAAGCTAATTCCTGATTTGTGATATAAAATAATTTTGGGAAATCTTTTACCAGGAGGAAAAGAAGTTCATAAGGCTATGTAGCATCACAGCCAAAGGATTCAGCCATAATTATCTGAGAATCAATGCTATAAATATTCTAAGTATTGAAATAAACCAAGTATATTGAAATATATGAGTTCATGAGCATACTTTAAATAGCAAAACAAAATTCAAAACTTAGCCTCATTGGTCACCTTTGCCTGAGGTGATTATCTGTTCTGTTTTACCAAGGGCAGGAAGTCTAGGTTATTTTATTGTCACAATATGATTAGTGATAATGCCCCTTTTCACTTAAAATTGTGTCTATGGCCAACAAGTGTATGTTCAATTTAACTTTGAAGAACAATAGAGAAAAAAATCATATTTAGTAAAATATTCATAAAGAGGAAGTATTAAGCATTTTATACTGAAATTTTATATGAAACTATACTTCAGGATAACTAAAGAGTAGTTGAGGAAAGGTTATTCTTTATGAAATATTTCAGTTAATTAATGAATAAAGATTGACAAAGATTTTGAACTATTAGTTTTTCAACGTCTAACAAATGAATTCAGTCAATAATCCTAGCAGACAACTAGATATAGTATTCTTTGTATTAGAATCCTATCATGACTTCATTTATAAAATATTCTTACTAAAATTTAAATCTTATCAATTTTTTAATTTATATCTAATCATATGATAATCTACATGATATAAAGTGAAAAGAGAAGCATGTTAAAAAATACCTGGATGAGGCAATCAGTAAACCTCAGATTGTGGAAAACTATAGGCCACATTTATAGTTTCTTGAACATATGAGTTGGAAGAGAAAAAAGAGAAGGAGGGACAGGGTGTCCTATAAATTAAACAAGACTTATTAAATGTATTAACTGATTGTTATATGCACAATTGATTTGGACAGTTCCATACAAACTCTCTAAAATATTGTAGTACAATCAGGTAACATTTGTAAGTTGGTGAGAAATTTAATGATATTAAGCATTTAAAACACTTTAGGTGTGAAGGGGTATGGAGCTATGTTTTTTAAAGCATCATATTGTAAATAATAATTCTATATTTTTGTCAATTAAATACTTTTTAAATCCCTTATATTTTAGGGATATACTTGAATATACTTATGAATCCAATTATATGTAGTCTGGAGTTTTACTGAAAATAACCTGTGGGAAGGAAATGTGAGGGTTATAGATAAAGTCTTTTCTGTCATATATTTATAACTCTGGAAAATGGCAATAGATAGATAAAGGTTAATATATTATTATCTCTACTTTTATACATGCTTGAAACTTATCCTTCATAAAATGTTTACCCAGAATTGCAGGAAAAAATTTAATAATATTTATTTATCCAAGTAGTGTAACAGAAGCACACTAAGTCGCTGCATCTCTTCATTGAGAGCAGTCGTGCTTCCCTCTATTCAAGGAAACTCTGAGTTGGATAGAGATGAGCAGAGGAGACATTTCTCCCATACGTGAAGCACTGTGTTCTCATCCACTCAAACCTGAAAGGGAGAATGAAGCCCATTCATGTAATTTCCAGACACTGCTATTTTCATAAAGTCAAAATTCCTTCAGAAATAGGCTTTTCTTTGTAATCTTGAATTAAGTGGTAATATGATTTTGCCCCTAAGTGGAAAGTCATTAAAAAATTCAATAACTGGTTAAATGTGCCCATACATGGTCTATCTTTGGAACATAAAAGTGAAAAATTTTATCTGGGGACAAATTCTTTTCAGCTAAACTCAAGACTGCAAAATAATAAAAATGAAAAAGACTAAAAGAGCCATTAAATTTATTGCTTCTTGTAGCATGAGGAAATACTGATACTTAAAAATATTAAAATTCTGTGCCACCAAGTCTAATCACCACCCTGTTTATGGAATCTCTTTTATCAGAGCATAAATCTTGTGAGAACATATTATAGATAGTACCATCTGAAATATCTCTTTATTTAGAAAATTATGCAGATAGTCATATTCATACTTTCAAGGTCCAAAAATAGTTGGCCACATTTAAATAACTTCTATCAAAGGAGAAATGTCTGAAAGCTTAACACATGGAATCAATACCCTTTTTTAACCAATAAAATAATATTCTATAAACTGAGGGAAAGGAGAAACCATTAACAGTAATACTGAGCATGTTTGGGTTTTGAAAAATTTTTATTGACTATAAATTTTTCATGTGCTTTAAAAAATTATATTAGCAATGGAGATCAAGTTTTAAAGAGTAGAGAGAGCGTCAATAGCATTAAAAAACTTCCTCTGACCAGACTTTTTAGAAGATGTTTCATATGGTATCCCTGCAGTTGCTCTGATCACACTATATTGCTTGTTTAAAATATTGGAGATTCTGGTCTCATTGAGTCAAAAGAGGAAGATGTAAAATCTTGGCTACAAAGCCAAAATCCTTTAAAAGTGTATTATTTTCTTACTACATTTTTAATGTTTAGCTCATTTCCTCTTTTAAGTTGTGAGTTTAAGAATGCCTGAAGAGTGTATAACAAATCCACTCAAAACCAATGAATAATCTTATAAAATATATAAGCAGTTTGGGAAAGGTATCTTGTTCATTTTATATTTCCTTCATGATTGTGTAATATACATAAAAATATAGTTTATTATTTAAAAAGTTATGTATAAAATATTTGGATAGGAAAGGAAACTATAATTGGGTTCTAAAACCTTTCATCTCCAGATCATTAGCAACCAAATATTTCAAACTCAAAAAAGCAGTATATTTACCATCTACTCATCATATCCTCCAGAAAAATTACACTCATGAGTAACCAGAAGTCACTGGTATATCTTAAATTCACTGGTTAACTAAGAAAATATAAATCATTGTAACTCTTGGTATCCTCACCAAAAAAAAAGTGATTCCCAACATATTAAAACAGTATAGTTAATTCAAACTATCAGTCACAACAGGTAGATTTGGCTGGGAAAAGCAGCAATTTTTATCCTATACTTATTTGCAAATGTAGTTTATTCTAGGGTTGTACTAAACTACATCTAACTTTTGCTTTTAGTTATCAAAGACAATGTGTTATTGCGACCTAAAGACCTGATAAGAACAGCATAAAAGTGGGGCACAGTGGTGCAAGCCTGTAATCCCAGCACTTAGGGAGGCTGAGACAGGAGGATTGCGAGTTCAAAGCCAGCCTCAGCAACGGCAAGGTGCTAAGCAACTCAATGAGACCCTGTCTCTACATAAAACACAAAATAGGGCTGGGGATGTGGCTCAGTGGTCGAGTGTCCCTGAGTTCAATCTCCAGTATGAAAACAAAAAAAAAAAAACAAAAAACAAAAAAAACAAACAACAGCATACAGGATAAATAAAGTTTATTTTGGCTTAAGGTTTTAAGGTTCAGTCCTTGGTAGCCTAACTCCATACCTCTGATTCTGAGGTGAAGGAAAACATCTTGTTGGAAGGGCATGGTAAAGGAAAATAGCTCAGGATGTGGCCACCAGAAAGCAGGAAGAGAGAGAGAGTGAGCAAGAGTGCTCTGATCACCAGGGACAAAATGAAAATTTGCCAGTGACTTCTTCCTCCAGTCATATCCTACCTATCTATAGATACAATCCAGTTAATCCATATTAGTGGATTAATCTACTGATTGAGTCACAGCTCTTATAATATAATCATTTCATCTCTGAACATTCTTGCATTGTCTTGCACACGAGTTTTACACCTATGAAAACAATAGCAGTAGTCTTTTTTGGTGTGTGAGAGGGTCTGAGGCTTGCTTGAACCCATTGTCTTACCCATGCCAGAGAATTACTCTACCACTGAGCTACACTTCCAACCCTCATGCTTGTTAATTGAATAACTCTTATAAGCCTCTTAAATTTGATTGTTCATTGAATTTAGACCTCACATATACAGATGCCATAAACTAAGTGCAAATGCACTCATATGTACATTCATATGTACATACATACATGCATATATAAATACATACATCATGCATATCAAATCATTTCCATCTTACCCTGAAATTCTCTAAATAGTTTTTGGAAATAAGTCTTGCTTTCCCTGAATTTTCTGAATAGTCTTCTTAATTATATTCTCTTCTCGCAGAGTAGAGCAATTTAGACTTGACTGTGGTTACCAAGTTCCAATTAAATAGAAGACACACATAAACTTTCTTGGTTGTTTGGTAACTGGTAATGCTTTAATCTGCTTCCTTTATCTTATAATCCAGGATGAAATATTTAAATTACAAACACACACACACACACACACACAAATTGTTCTTAACACAAATGAAATAAAAGTGATCATGCATGAAATCAGCATTAAAGACCCAAATATTTTATAATTATGTATTTTTCTTCCAAGCGTGAATAAGTGGAATGGGGAATTTCTGAAAAACATTCATAGTGTTTCTGAAAAATATTTCTAAAAAAAATATTCATTTTTTTTCAGAAAAAAATTCAAATTGATGAATTTGTCTTGTGTATAGTGTAAGATTCTTGTTTTTATGTAAATATTTTTATATGGTTAATTCTTTGTAATAGCTATGAATATCATTAATATCTTTCTTTTTTTGGAAAAGAAATAAAAGAAAAATATGTCATCTTTGTGGTTCTGGATTAAAATTATTAATACATGCTAGTGGTGGACTGAGATTTGATCAAGGGTGTTTATTAGACTGCTTACAGCACATCTGCCTTTGGAAGCAGAGAAGTATAATGAATGAAACACAATATGGAAGAAGACAACTATATGAAATCAGCTCCATTATAGCTCTGCCTTTTGGTGCTAAGTATTATTGTGAATATTACTTAAATTTTTCAGTGACCAAATTTATGATAGTGGCCATGTGACCTGAGAAAATAAGATAGTAAATGCACTTTGTATTATCTACTTTATATTATTTGTGGTAAATTATTAGCATGGATTATCTGTTAATTTTCCAAGGTTTGAGTCAGACATGCCATACTCCATTTCCAAATACAGAAATTGAAGTTTGGTGGCAAAGTTAATGGGGTCAGGAAATACAACTTGTAAGATTGTCTCACTCCAAAACTGTTAACTTTGTACAGTCCCAGGTTCATGTAATCAAATATTGTACTGCGTTATTCTAAGACTCATCAAGCTTAATTATTGCACAAAAACTTTTACTATACCCCTGAAATATTCTATTTTGATGGGGATGTTTGATTCATACTGAACTTTTAACAGCTGGATTAATCATCATAATAAATTTTATACTACATTTATTCACTACTTTTTGGCCCCAATTTATGTATCCTATCTTTACTACTACTCTAATATTCTACATCCAACTCTAGAGTAAATCTCGCAAGTGTACCTTTAAAATAACTGATTGATATCTTCTTCTGTGTTAAAAATGTAATAAGTGCATGTAATTTTTATTTTAACTTTGTGTTTAGACCTTTATTTTGTGTGAGGTGAGTCACGTCAGTCACATAAGTTAGTGCACATACAAAATTTTCCTTATCAAGATTCATTTGTAAAATGATATATTAAATATGGATAGCAATTAAACTCCTCAATTACAAATAAAATGTCCACAAGTAATTTTTTATATTGTTCTTATCTGTATTTCATTTCATTTAAAGATGAATTCAGAAAAGTAAAATCAGGAAAGTTCTTTCCAAATAGTGCTATTATGACTTGACATTATGGTGCTATAAAATAGGCGTCTATTTGTAGGACATTTTTTCCCTTGGTGAAAAGGGTTGTTCCTTAATATCCTAATGAAGACTTCTATTATATACATTGTATTCATACTTACTCACATGAACTGATACCTAAAAATTCCATACATTTGCTAGTAGCTCCCCTCAAGACAAATGAAATATCATTCAAGTTACCGACATGGATAACACTTAAAATTCTCTTCCAACTCTTTATCCAAAATATGAATAAAACTTCCATTTGGAACAACACTACTCCTATTTAACATGCTGTTTTTTTACATATTTGATTTCAATCACGAACTTCCTACTTAGCCTTCTCCATTTTAAACACTATCATATTCTTCAATTTTTCCTTGATTAGTCTTATGTCAGGTTACTTCAAAATTAGAGTATCATTCCTCTTTGATACTATCCATGTGGGAGACATGAGACATACTCGTGGAATGAATAAAACCATAAATAATCCATTTTCCCATTAATTGGCTGGTAAATCTTGGAATATCTAACTCTTCTGCCTTAATTTTCTCATCTCTAAAACAGAGATAAAAATCACATACATTTTCTGTGAATTTTATGTGAGATATAAAGTTAAGTATTTTTATTATTGTGAGCTGCTAAACTTAGAATTTAATTAAATTACATGTTAATTAATATCATTTATAATTTTTCCAAAAAGTAAACTTAAAGGAGCAAAAACGATGGAAATCAAGGCCAGATTTGTAAACTGAGCACATGGGAAAATAGGAAAAAGTAAGATACAAATATTCTTGAGAATTTCCCCCATAAGCAGTGATTCTAAGCTGTATGGGGGGAAAAAAAGAGAAATTTCTCCTCTTTTAAATAAGGGGAATCTTTGGTAAATTTCTGATTGCTCTCAGGATGATGATTAATTTGGTTCGATCTTAGTATTAGAATGTCCATTCTATGGCACTTAGGTATCTTTGCCTTTTCTTAAAATAGAATTTATTATTCTGTGGTAATTTCCTTTTTTGTTTGTTGGAATCCCCTAATGGAGTATGCTCTGTGTACATAGGAAATTTTCTCTTTCATGCATTGTGACATTCTACTCATAGAAAATGCTGAATAGAAAATGCTAAATAGTATTTTCTGAATGAATGAATGAATCATGAGTAGAATGTAAACAATGTAGAAATGAAGTTTGTTTTTCTAGACTGTGAGAAATCTATGCAATGATCAAAATCATTTATTCCTTCACTCCTTCAACCTCAAATATGACAAATATAAAATTTTACTTTTATACAGATAAAATAAAACATCTTGAAGAATGTAAGTAAGCATCTCAGATATAACAGATTTGGGGTAGAAAAAATATTTACACTTTACTCACTACCTAACTGCATATCAACAAAAGTAATAACAATAAAAACAGATAGAAAGTTGATACAATTTTCCTGGGACTTGTTAGTAGGAAAGATAGGGCTTTAAAATAAGAAATAATAAAAACTGAAATTGATTGGAGAAAAAGATAATAAAATGCATTACATTATGCAGTGCAGTACATAAGTGAAGAAGGTCACAGGTTAATTCCTTAGAAGAAATCTCCAAACAAAATCAGGCAGGATATTAACAATGTCAAAAGGAATAGATATTTGCCAAAGATGATACTTTTGACTTTACAGGTCAATGTGATCATGCTTAGATCCACAAATAGAATACAGTAAGTATTTATAAGCATGAGAAGAAATGTATCTGATAGGAGAAGGATGGTAATACCAAATCATTTAGAAATACAAGAACTTAATAGCAAAATTCTGGAAGTAAATATCTAAATGCAAAGAATTTGGCAGAATAAAAGCTACATTTTTATAGAAGTATGATATAAATACATGAATGTTTCCCAAACATGGCTTATTTGCATAAACATCTGGATAGATATTTAAGATGTCATAGTTCTAGCCTCAACTTCACACACTTAAATATTTGGTATTTAACTGATCTTGCTCTTTAGACCATTTTAAAACTGCCTGCAAATGGGCATGTGAGCACCTTTATTACAAATACTTAGTGAGATACAGATCTCAAAACTGAGCTGCAAAAGTGTCAATGATACCATGGGGGGAAGTTCAAATAACAGTAAGGCTGTACCAGAAATAATTTAGTCTTTGTCTCTGGTTTCTGGCACAGACCTCCCCAAACCCTTGAGGTTTCCTTCATGATAACAGTGTCTTTTATTATTCATAACGAATTCCTTCACATCATAGAAAAGTTTATGCTAATGAGATGACTCAGGGTGGAACCCCTAGATAGTCTCAGGATTGGGCCAATACCCAGAAAGATCAAATGAGTAGAGAATTAGAAAGTGAAATTTTACTCCCACTCACCAACCTTCAGAAAAGGAAGGGGAACTAGAGATTAAATTTTACAAAAACTCCTGAACAATATTTTATGATCTTTGAGGTTTTTGCCCGTCAAGGTGCTAAGAGTATGTAGGGCCCATCTTAGTGCCCAGATGGGCCATGGAGGCCTCTGCCTCACTTCCTCATACTTCTAAAGTAGAAAGATAAACATGAGCAAGAGAGTTGGGGGAGGGAGAATAGGACTCAGTCCATCTTAAGTAATGAAAAACCACTCTACTTCAGGTGACAGACTTGTCCATAAACTTGCCTTCTTCATGGCCATGAAGAGCCTGTCTTCTTAACACTAAAAAGAAGCAGTATACCAGCCTAAGGGATTTTCCAACTTTGGAAAATGTGCAGAGCACTGAGGTACTAAGCCATGGCAGGAAACTGTGGTTATTGCCCAAATACATAATATACCAGGAGGGAGGTTCAAATGCAAAACCCAATCATGTGGAAAAATTCACACCACTTAATATGTTGGGGTGGCCCACTGCACACACTCTAGAACATACTTCCATTTTACTAAATAAAATTTTTCTGCTTATTCTTTCTTTCAAGAAGATCAGAACTGAGGAGTGACATTGCCCAGTTAAAATTTCTTGTGTATGCACGTCTTCCCTCTGATTGTATCTGAGTTGTGCCCTTTATAATACAACAACAAACATAAGTAAAATCTTTCCCTGAATTCTGTGGTCCATTCTAATCATTTGTCAATAATGAAGTGGGGATCCTGAGAAACTCCCAATTTATTCCCAATCAGACTTGTGATAGGCACCTTAATAGGGAATACACTTGTATCACTGAGCCTTCCGTTTTAGGATCTAACGTGAACTCCAAGTAGACAGTGTCAGAAATTCAGGACAACTAACTGGTGTCAGAGAATTGGCCAGTGTGGGAGGAAATCTGTACATCTGGTGTTCAAATTGTTCTGTGCAAGAGTGTAGAGAAGTTGTGTGTGTGTGTGTGTGTGTGTGTGTGTGTGTGTGTGTGTATGTTCTATCAACTACTAAAAGAAAATACTGATTTTTTTCTTTGTTAACAACTTTGTATTTCAAGAAAAAGGGAAAAGACAAGCACTGTAATATAGATATAAATCAACCAATATAGAGAATCTATTTTGTGAAGTGACAATGATTGTGACTTTAGGAGAAACTGATTACATCATATGTAGTTTTATATATGCTGTTTCCAGTGGTATTCTCCACAGCTATTAAAGGTGAATAAATCATGTAGAAAAATGTTAACATTATAGTCACTAATCTCAGACTTTTTTAACAAGAATAATTCAATATATTCAGAGAAATCATCCTTAGAATGCTACATGGAGAGATTGGTCTGAAAGAGGATCTTAAAACATTGTTTTGATCATAGAGTCAAGAGGAACTTTGGTGAAAAAGAATAGGAAAAGTTGCCTAGGAAAATAAAAGTTCTTTCTATGAAATTCTTTAATAACCACAATTAAAATATATGTAGAAAGTAAAAAAGAAAATTTAAAGAATATGAGAAGACATTAGGTATATTTTAAAATAGCAATAAGAAAGCTGATTGTAGAAAATCATTAATATTTTCAAACTCTTTAAAGAAAAAAAGTTTTGGGTTATGTTATGAACAAAACTATAAAATATCATCTCTCTGGGCCAAGTACTGTAACAGTGAATAGCAAAAGACAAAATGATTATCCTCTTAACTTCAATTTTGTTTTCATTTCTTTTCTGTCAAGGAGAATGTTCTTCACATTGGAAGAATGAAACTAAATGATGAAGAGAAATTAAAGCACAGAAGTTGCAGAGACATGACAGAAACAGTATGAAAAATTTTTCTGAATGACTTGCTTTCCTGGTTCAGAAAGTAATTTAGGGCACTGAGTAATTCCGAAGATAAGATCAATGTCAGTAATCTTTGAGGAGTTATTGATAATAGGGGAGCTGCCATGAGAGTAAAGAAAGGAAAATGTCCCAAGTTTCTGAAAAGGTTAGGCAGAGTCTTAAAACTATAGACCAGGGATTTTGACATTTATGCTCAGTAAAATATTTGAAAGGAATACTTAATGGATGGATGGTTTTTGAGTACTGAAAAGGTCATCATTAGTAGAAGTCAGTACATATTCACCAAGAAAAAGGTATAGTGGACTGTCTTCATTCCCTATTTTTGACAAAATTACTAAGTTGATATTCTAGAGGACTGATATAGAAATAGCATATTTGGATTAAGAAGGTATTTTTCAGTATTCTTTTGTACAAGATGGAAATGTGTTAACTTAATGATAATAATGATAGGCAGGCTTGTCACTAGTTTGATAATCTTACCTAAGGAATATTAAGTACTAAAATCACATCATCTTGGAGGGAAATAGATTTACATCCCTCCTTTTATCATTTTTTAAAATAACATGAATGAAAATTAGGTGGATGCAATGTTGGCAGTTTCAAATTTCATGTCCCTAGTCACAGCAACAACAATTTAATGTGCATTCCAGTATGGAGGCAGAGTAGTAGTAGGCCAAAACATGGTATTTATTCAATTGGTAGGTATATTTATTCATCGATAGATACTTTAGTGTAGAGAAACATAGGATATTTTTGTGGTCAAGCAAAGAACTTCAAAATTGCAAACTTTCAGATGCTATATCAATGGAAAAGATGCAAAGCACTCATAAAGTTCAAGTCCAGAAATTAAACAGATAATCAGAATCATGGGAGTATATACATTAAACAATCTTGAGATAGCTGGGAATAATTAGGAAAGCATTGTAAGCAAAAAAGTGAAGATGAAATTAGTGAATCTGTGTGCATCTTTGGAGCGATATATAGAATCAATGTTAAGTTATGAAAAGTCCTAAAGCCAAATTCAGTATATAAGAAAAATGCTTTACTGAACCTCAGTTGGTTTTAAAATAATCACACATTTTAAGAATATTGAGAGAGAGAAATAAGGATGTAAGATATATAAATTATACCCTCCATATTTTCTTTTTAACATGCATATTTTAAAAATGTACACATAGTTTTGTCTAGTATACCTATTATCTATCTATCCATCTACTTATCTATCCTCTAACATATTTGGTATATATATGTATACTATGGATGTATAGTATACATTTATACACATAAAGATTCTTCTTTAATTATATTTGGGTTATGTTCCAATAAAACCATCATATAGTTAAAGGAGTATAAACTAAAAATTCTTTTAATATACCTAGAGGAAAAGCTTTCAGAATTTGACAATTGAATATGGTATGACATGTGCTGCATTTTGTGAATAACCTTCACTTTGTTGAGGTAGTTTCCTTCCAGTCCTAGTTTTTATTTTTTTCAATAATGAAAGTGTTTTAAAGTTTTTACTTCTTTTTGCATTAATTGAGGTGGTCATATGAGTTTTGTTCTTCATTTTGTTAATGTGGTGTATCACCTTGATTTATATTTTACATTTGAACTATCTTTATTCTAAGTACAAATCCAACTTGGTCATGGTGCATAATCCTTTTGATTTGCTCTTGAAATTAGTTTTCCAAACTATTTTGATGAAGATTATTGCATTATTGCTTATCAAAGATATTGGTCTTTAGTTTTCCTTACTTTTCATGTTTTTGTCTTGCTTTGGTACTAGGATAATACTGATCTCACAGAATGAGCTTTAGAGTGTTCTCTCTAATTTTTTAGAAGACTTTCAGGAGGATTTATGTTAATTCTTTTCTAAAAGTTTGGCAGAATTCTCCACCAAAGCCATCTAGTGATGTTTTTGACTACTGCTTCAATTTTCTTACTCAGTCTTGATATGTACATGCTTTTTACTTTTTCATGTTTTAGTTTTTCTGGGATGTGAAAGTTGTGCATTTCTAGGAATTGATCCTTTTCCTCTAGGGCTCCAATTTATTGGCATATACATTTTTACACTATTGTCTACTAATCTTTATAATATTTTATTTTGTTTTGTTTTTAATTTCTGTGACACAGGTTGTTGTGTTAGTCAGCTTTTCATTGCTGTAACTAAAATATCTGACATAAACAATTTAAAGGAGGAAAAGTTTATTTTGCCTCACTGTCTCAGAGGTCTTACGTGATGATCACCTAGCTCCATTGCTCTGGGCCTGAGGTGAGATAGAATATCAAGATGGAAGGATGTGATGGAGGAATGCTGCTCAACTCAAGACAGCCAGGAAGCAGAAAGAAAAGGAGAGAGGGAGAGAGAGGGAGGAAATATCCAGAGACAACATAGAGTCACAAGGGTATGCCCCCAGTGACCTACTCCTCATCATGCCTCAACTACCTACAATTTCCATGTTTTCCAAGTAGACCACTCATATTATTAATTAATTAAATGGTTTAATTCACTGATGAGGTTAGAGTCCATCTAATCCAATAACTTCCCCCCAAAGCTCTACCTCTCAGTATTGCTGCACTGGGGTACTAATCTTTAACACATGAACTTAGCGGGTGGGACCATTTCAGATCCAAACTATAACTACTACAATACCTATGCTTTCTTTTCTGATTTTGTATACTTGAGGTTTTGGGTTTTTTTTCCCTTTTTTCTTTTCCCTAGAAAATCTAATTCAGGATTTGTCAATTTTGTTGGTATTTTAAGTTAGCTTCAATTTTTCTTTTGCTGTAATCATTATTATATCCTTCCTTCTACTGGCTTTAGGTTTAGTTTACTCTTCATTTCAAATTTCTTGAGTTTTAAATTTAATTTGGATTTGAAATTTTTTTTATCTTGTACAATTATAGATAAAAAATTTTCTTCTTATCATGGTTTCCACTACATCCCATAATTTTGATATGTTTTAATCTTTTGAGGTATTTTCTAATTTCTCTATGACTTGTTTTTCAAACCATAGGTTTTTAAGACTGTGTTGATTAATTTCTACATATTTATTTTATATTTTCTCATAATATTACTTTCTAGTTTCAGAAAACATTTTGTATGATTTCAATCTACTCACATTTTAAAATTGAATTAAATTGATTTATTCATTTATATATTTAATTTTGCAGTGGTACAGGTCAAAAGCAAGTCTTCACACATGCTAGGCAAATGCTCTACAACTGAGCTACATCCCTAACACCTTATGTGAATTTTTATTTTTACTTATTTATTTATTTTTATTAACTTATTTAAATGCATTTCAAGTCATAGTATATATTTACAGCTCAGTTTTTCCATCTTTCTGGTTGCAAACCAGATAGAGTCACAACATTTGTGTCTTCATACATGCACCTAGGGTAGTGATGACCAACTCATTCAACCATCTTTGCTACACTTATTCCCCCCTCCCTCCTCCAACCTACCCCCTTCCCCATCCAAAGTTTCTCCATTTCTCCTATGTTCCCCATTCCCACCCCGCTTATGTATCAGCATCAACTAATCAGAGAGAACATTCAGCATTTGGTTTTTTGGGATTGGCTTACTTCACTTAGTATAATGTTCTCCAATTCCATCCATTTACCTGCAAATGCTATACTTTTATTCTCTTTTATTGCTGTATAATATTCCATTGTGTATATATACCACCGTTTCTTTATGCATTCATCTATTGAAGGGCATCTGGGTTGCTTCCACAGTTTAGCAGTTGTGAATTATGATGCAATGAAATGGTTGCATCACTGTAGTATGCTGTTTTTAAGTCTTTAGGATGTAGGCCAAGGAGTGGGAGAGCTGGGTCAAATGGTGGTTCCATTTCATGTTTTTTAAGGAATCTCCATACTGCTTTCCAGATTGGTTGCACCAGTTTGCAGTCCCACCAGCAATGTTTGAGTGTGCCTTTTTTACCACATCCTCGCCAGCACTTATTGTTGCTTGTATTTTGGATAGCTGCCATTCTGACTGGGGTGAGATGAAATCTGAGAGTAGTTTTGATTTGCATTTCTCTAATGGTTAGAGATATTGAACACTTCTTCATATATTTGTTTATTGATTGTATATCTTCTGAGAGATTTCTATTCAGCTCCTTAGCCCATTTAGTTATTGGGTTGTTTGTTTTTTTGGTGTTATTATTTGAATTTTTATAAAGTTGTTTTGTGACCTAAAACATTCCATGGAAAATGTTCCATTTACACTTGAGAAAAATAAATCTGCTTTTGTTGTGTAGCATGTTCTGTATATGTCTCTTAGGTTCAATTTCTCTATGGTTTTATTCAAGTCATTTATTTCATTAGTGGCATTCAGTGTGGTTTTCCCATTCATTATTAATGCAGGATATTGAATTCTACTATTAACATGTTACTGTCTATCTTGTCTTTGAATTCTGTTGAAGATTACCTCCTATATTTAGTAGTTATGAGGCTTGGTGCACAAATATTTACACGTTATATTTTTTGGTGAATTGGTATTTTTATTTTAAATAATGTCCTTCTTTGTTTCCTATAAGAGTTTTTAAATTAAACTTCCTTTTCTCATATTAGTATAGCTACTCTTGCTTTTGTTTTTCTTTTTTTGTTATCATTGGTAAGGAATATCTTCTTTCATTTTTTCACTTTCAAGTTACATTTGTCCTAAATCTACAGTGAGTCTCTTATAGACACGTTATAGTTAGATCTTGCTTTTTTGATTCATTTGATAAATCTATGTCTGTTGATTGAAGAATTTAATACACTTACATTTAATGTAATTACTGATAGAGGAAGACTGACTAATGCCATTTTCTTATTGCATCCTGTATGCCTTTTTCTCTTTTACTCTGTTTCTGTCTTTGTCTCTGCATTATTCATGTTTTTCTAGTTATATGCCTTGATTCCTTTTTTATTTGTCCTGGAAAATTAGTGCTCATCAGATTTCTGGGGCTCAACAAATATTACTCTGAAAGTGATTGCAATATTAAGGATTTGCATTGCATAGTATTATCTTCAATCAGTTGGGATGTTTGTGTTTCATTATCTCCAATCAGCATTTGTGTGTTTTTGTGTATATGAATAGATGTGCATACCTGATTTCGTATCTAAGGATACTAAAAAAAGTACAAAGCTTAAACATGTTACCTGTATTCAACTAGACAATAAAAGAATTCAGAATTTGAACTTGAGTAGGATTCTGTGAAACTAATTTCATTCTGCTAATAGTCTTAAGCACAAAATTAGCAGCCAATAAATGTTTATATTTTTCACAGAACATGACCAACGCTAAAAATTTAGGATGTTTTTTCCCTGAGGATCTTATATCTGAACAGCTGGGGAAAAATGTGATTTTTTTTTTTTTTGGTACCAGGAATTGAACTGAAGGGTACTTTGCCATTAAGCCACATCCCCGGCACTTTTTAAATTTTATTCACAGACAGGGTCTCACTGAGTTGCTTAGTGTATAGCTAGTATGCTGAGGCTGGCTTTAAACTTGTGATCCTTCTGTTTCAATCTCCTGAGCTGCTGAGATTACAGGCATGCACCACCATGCACAACTCATGGGAGATTTTTTATTAGATGCAATCACTAAGTAACCTACTGAGATAGTGGAGAAAAGTTTTTTGTTTTTCTGTTTTTGTTTTTTTTTCTGGTACTAGGGATTGAACTCAGGGGCACTTGACCACTGAGCCCCATACCCAGCCCTATTTTGTGTTTTATGTAGAGACAGGGTCTCACTGAGTTGTTTAGTGCCTCGCCGTTGCTGAGGCTGGCTTTGAACTCGCGATTCTCCTGTCTCATGGATAGAAGTTTTAAAGAATATTTTCCATTAAACTGTTGTATATCACTATTGAGAATCTAGATAAAACATATTTAAATACTGTATTTTTATTTCTTATTAATTACTATGGCAATTATAGCTGCCACTAGTTGATAATCCATATTTTAGGCACTCAATAAATATAAGTTGACCATTATTTTCTTATACATTTATTTTCATTTTTTAAAACATTTGTTTATTTAACAAATGTCTTTAAGGAAAAATAGCTGTGGAAATTTTTATATTCTCATATTGCTTACTATTCATTGGTGAAAAAAATATTAAGTATTTATAATCACTCCATTTGCTACTCTAAGGGCTATTATCTCCATTGTAAAGGCAAAGAAACTGAAGGTAAGCAATTTGAGGAAGACTTCATCATGTGTAGTGGGACAATTTAGACTTAAATTCAAACATATCTGACCTCCAAGTCTAAGCTCTTCTCACTTTATAAACTATTATTGAAAATATTCACTGTATTCTTCAACTATCCAATTTTCAGAAAAAGAGAAATTGTTTAGGATAATTTAGTTTGTCAAATTCAAACTTTTAGAGTGATTCACAGATGTAAAGACAATACTGACCTTCAAGTAACAATATAAACTAATCTGATTCTAATAAGTAACATGGCTCTTTCTACAATATATATGCTTTAAAATTTTAAATACAGATCTAGTTATCAAATATTGATCTCATGAGTATTGTTGATGTGCCTTTATTTTTGTTAGCCTACATATGTTCAATTTTATTAGAATATACAATTCTTTTCCATACCATAATGGAAAATGGTAGGTAGCCATTTGCTTTTTCCATCTAAATGTGGATGGCTCTGTCTCAGAAGAAATGTGATTTGGTTTATATCTTTCTTAATCAAGTACAGTGTTGTGGATGATACTTCCTTTTGATGGGCATGTATACACACCAGATTCATATTACACCATGGTTTTTGTATACTTGGCCCTGAGAAACTGAATAACCATGGACCAGTTATTTGCATTTTAAGCATTCTAGTCAGATTTATATTGTCTTTCTCTCATTATAGAAAGCCAAGTCAATGACCAACATTTTTTTGAGGTACTCATTTTTCTTCAAATAAAATCTTAAAAGAATTGAAGATGTCTACATCTTTTTCAAGACTGCAGTGAATAATGGATCTCTTAATGTCTCTCAAGTCTCCTTTCCTATGGTTATGAAGGAATCATCTGCTTGATTATGAGCTGCAGAGTAGATAAAAGTTTCTTCTTTTAGTTTCAAATGAGATTGTAACAGAATAATTACTGTTGGAAAGATAAAGTTATGAGTGATATACCAGCAACTACTGGAAAATTACTCTTTAAAATAAATATTTTTATAGTAATAGATTCTAGTTATAGTCAATTATTATTTTTACTCTTGTGGGAAAATCATGACTTTTCAATTCATGATAACTTTCAAATTTTAATAAATATTCCTAAAGTTGTATAAATGCCAGATGATAGTATTTTTCATTGTTCATTATAACTCATCTAACTAATTTTACTATTTTGTCTTGATAAGATAAATGCTTTAAACATATGCAGTTATCTAATTTAAGTTTCATGACAATTTGGAAAAATTATTTTATTTACATTTTAAAGTTGAAAACTTGGAGACTTAAGTGACTTGCTCAAGATAAATCTAATTAGTAGATTTGCTCTCATAACTTAAATATACTATTTATAAATTCATCCTTGCTTCAAGAATTTATCAATTAATTTGTTGTGACTATTTAATGAGATGGGAAGTTAAGGAGACTTGAAATTTCCCTCTTCTGTGAGAATTCACATTATCTTATAGGAGAAAGACAAGAACTAAGTGAACAAACTAACCAGAACTTTTCAAATTTATATGAAGGGACACAAAGTGTCAGTGATGACACAGAGACCAATGGAATAAGAAGATAACAGTGGTACCTTATAGACAAAATTATCAAGAATGATATCTTCTAAAAGATACTATTTTATTTTAGAAATGAATGAGAAAGAGAAAGCAATCAGTGAAGATAGGAAAGCTATTTCATTTGGAATGACTAGAAAATTCAAAATTTCTGAGGTAGGAAATTGTTTGACCTATGAAATTTACAGAGTTTGATCCTGTAAGGAGTCAGAAAGGGAGGCTGGACTCCAGTAAATAGTGGGTAAAGTAGAGAGAGAAGAGGTTGGGAAGATACTCAGGAGCCAGATTATGCAGTCTTGTAGTAGGAGAAGTGGGCAGAGTTAAATGGAATTTGTAATGGTCAGGAACTGGTCCTTCAGCTTTATTCAATATATTGGAATAAACTCAGATGCCATCTGATCAGGATAAAGACTTTTATCACCCATGTTCCATGGCTGGGATTGTGGCTCAGTGGTAGAGCGCTTGCCTTGCATGTGTGAGGCACTGGGTTTGGTCCTCAGCACTGCATATAAATAAATGAATAAAAAAAGCTCCATCAACAACTAAAAAAAAATTCATTCATGTTCCAAACATATAAACTTTTAGGTGTTCTTCGCCTTGCCCTCATTACAATCAGATTGAACAAAATCATACAAGACTGTACAGAAGAAGGGAGTGATTTGGTGTGAATGTATGCACAGTTTAATCTGTATGGCTTTGTTTCTCTAGAGAATGGAAAACATTTTTAAAAAATTCTAAGTGAAATTTATACAATGAAATCTATCACTCCTACATAACCATAATAAATATCAACTATTAAAAAACAAAAGAACATTTTTAAAAAAAAATTTAAACACCTTTTCTTCCCTAAATTCATGTATTAAAACCAGGAGCAGTGCAAAAAGAGAACCTGATTATCTTGTGAATTAAGTATGTATACCTCATATATTTTACCACTGCGACAAGATCATAAGAGTTGATACACAGTGCTCAGTCAAGGTGATGGATTCCACTAGGAGTTGTGCTCAAAATTTGGATTCTGGACCCAACTATATTCTTAAAAATTGTACACCCCAAATGTTTTGTGTATGTTGATTTTATCTATAAATATTCATCTTATTACAAATTAGAATGTTGAAGTCTAAAAAATTCATTTTTTTAAAATTCAGAAATAACAATAAGTTCATATACATTAACATAAATAATACTGTTGTTTTAAAAAATCTCTATTTTTGAAACAGAACAAAGTTGTGGAGGAGATTTGCATGATTTACTTTTTAAATTTTTTGCAAATCTCATTAATATCTTCTTTAAAAGAATTTTCATGCCAATTTCTACATTTAAACTATTGTAATATATTGCTTTGGTTACCATATAAGAGAGAAATCACAGAAAAATAGTTGAAGAAGGAATATTTAATAGTCTTTTTTTAAAATAAAAAATAATTATTGACAGCACATGAAAAACAAAGACACCATGCAAGGATACAAGGAGCACCAATCGGTGGATAATCAGTGCATGACCACTCAAGGAATTTAGGAAGGTGTATATGAAAGGGAATATCGTAGATAATAGTTTATACACTAAAATCATTATTAGGGAGTTAAGGAAAGATACATGTGGAGATAAATAGGTTTAAGTGTAATTTCATTTTTAAGTTTTGGAATACTTATTTCAGAATTAGCTTGTAATCTGTCTATAACCAATCTTGACACACCATATGGGTACTGTGCATTGCCAGACTCATCTTTTTCATAAACCCTCCTCTCCTTGTCTTGACTGAAGCTTTTCTATACTTATTTTAATTAATTTATTTAAATGCATTTCAAGTCATAGTACATATATAGAGCTCAATTTTTCCATTTCTCTGGTTGCAAACCAGATATAGTCACACCATTTGTGTCTTCATACATGCACCAAGGATAGTAATGACGATCTCAATCAACCATCTTTACTATACCCATTCCCCTTTCCCTCTCCCACCTCCCTCTGCCGTGTCCAGAGTTCCTCCATTTCTCCTATGTTCCATGTTCCAACCCCCCTTATGAATCAGCATCAACTAATCAGAGAGAACATTCAGCATTTGGTTTTTTGGGATTGGCTTACTTCACTTAGCATAATGTTCTCCAATTCCATCCATTTACCTGAAAATGCCACAATTTTCTTTTCTTTTATTGCTGAATAATATTCCATTGTGTATATGTACCACAGTTTCTTTATCCATTCATCTATTGAAGGGCATCTGGGTTTCTTCTATAGTTTTGCAATTGTGAATTGTGCTGCTATAAACACTGAGGTGGCTGCTTTACTGTAGTGTGCTGTTTTTAAGTCTTTAGGGTATAGGCCAAGGAGTGGAATAGCTGGATCAAAAGGTGGTTCCATTCCAAGTTTTTAAGCAGTCTCCATACTGCTTTCCAGATTGGTTGCACCAGTTTGCAGTCCCACCAGCAATGTTTGAGTGTGCCTTTTTCACTGCATCCTCACCAGCACCTATTGTTGCTGGTATTTTGGATAGCTGCCATTCTGACTAGGGTGAAATGAAATCTGAGAGTACTTTTGATTTTCATTTCTCTGATGGCTATAGATGTTGAACATTTCTTCATATATATGTTTATTGATTGTATATCATCTTCTGAGAGGTTTCTATTCAGCTCCTTAGCCCATTTATTGATTGGATTGTTTGTTTTTTTTGGTGTTGTTTTTTGAGTTCTTTATATATCCTGGAGATCAGCGCTCTATCTGATGTGCGTGTGGTAAAAATTTGCTCCCAGAATGTAGGCTCTCTGTTCACCTCACTGATAGTTTCTTTTGCTGAGAAGAAGCTTTTTGGTTTAAGTCCATCCCATCTATTGATTTTTGCTTTTATTTCTTGTGCTATAGGAGTCTTGTTAAGGAATTCGGGGCCTAATCCAACGTGTTGAAGATTTGGACCTACTTTCTCCTCAATTAGACACAGGGTCTCTGGTATAATTCTTAGGTCTTTGATCCACTTTGAGTTGAGTTTTGTGCATGGTGAGAGATAGGGATTTAGTTTCATTTTACTGCATATGGATTTCCAGTTTTCCCAGCACCATTTGTTGAAAAGATTATCTTTTCTCCATTGTATGTTTTTGGCACCTTTGTCTAGTATGAGATAGCTGTATTTCTGTACATTTCTCTCTGTGTCTTTTGTTCTGTATCATTGGTCTACATGTCTATTTTGGTGCCAGTATCATGCCGTTTTTGTTACTATAGCTTTGTAGTATAATCTGTGGTCTGGTATTGTAATACCTCCTGCTTCACTCTTCTTGCTCAGGATTGCTTTGGCTATTCTGTGTCTCTTATTTTTCCAAATGAATTTCATGATTTCCTTTTCTATTTCTATAAGAAAGGACTTTGGGATTTTAATTGGGATTGCATGGAATCTGTATAGTGCTTTGGGTAGTATGGCCATTTTAATAATATTGATTCTGCCTATCCAAGAACATGGGACGTCTTTCCATCTTCTTAGATCTTCTTCAATTTCTTTCTTTAGTGTCTTGTAATTTTCATTGTAGAGGTCTTTCACCACTCTTGTTAGATTGATTCTCAAGTATTTTATTTTTTTGGAGGCTATTGTGAATGGAGTAGTTTTTCTAATTTCTTTTTCAGAGGACTAATTGCTGATGTATAGAAATTCATTTGATTTATGGATATTGATTTTATATCCTGCAACTTTGCTGAATTCATTTATCAGTTCTAGAATTTTTCTGGTGGAATTTTTTGGATCCTCTAAGCATGGAATCATGTCGTCTGCAAATAATGATAGTTTGAGTTCTTCTGTTCCTATTCGTATTCCTTTAATTTCTTTCATCTTTCTGATTGCTCTGGCTAGAGTTTCAAGGACTATGTTGAACAAGGGTGGTGAGAGAGGGCATCCCTGTCTTGTTCCAGTTTTTAGAGGGAATGCTTCCAATTTTTCTCCATTTAGGATGATATTGGCCTTGGGCTTAGCATATATTGCTTTAACAATGTTGAGGTATGTCCCTACTATCCCAAGTTTCTCTAGTGTTTTGAACATGAAATGGTGCTGTTTTTTGTCAAATGCTTTCTCTGCATCAGTTGACAGAATCACGTGATTCTTATCTTTAAGTCTATTTGATGTGATGGATTATATTTATTGATATCCATATGGTGAACCAACCTTGCATCCCTGGAATGAACCCCACTTGATAATGGTGCACTATTTTTTTTTAATAAGCTTTTGTATGCAATTTGCCAAAATTTTATTGAGAATTTTTGCATCTATGTTCATCAAGGATATTGGTCTGAAATTTTCCTTTTTTGACGTGTCTCTGTCTGGTTTTGGAATCAAGGTGATACTAGCCTCATAGAATGAGTTTGGAAGGGTTCTTTCCCTTTCTATTTCATGGAATAATTTGAGGAGTATTGGAGTTAGTTCTTCTTTGTAGGTCTTGTAGAACTTGGCTGAGAATTCATTTGCCAGGGCTTTTCTTGGTTGGAAGGCTCTTGATGGCCTCTTCTATTTCCTTGCATGTAATTGATCTGTTTAAGTCATGTATGTCTCCTGGTTCAGTTTGGGTAGGTCATATGTCTCTAGGAATTTGTCAGTGTCTTCAGGGTTTTCTATTTTACTGGAATATAAGTTTTCAAAATAGTTTCTGATTATCCTATGTATTTCAGCAGGGTCAGTCTTGATATTTTGTTTTTCATCACAAATTTTGGTAATTTGGGTTTTCTCTCTCCTTCTTTTTGTTAGGGTGGCTAAGGGTTTGTCAATTTTGTTTATTTTTTCAAGGAACCAGTTTTTCATTTTATCAATTTTTTTGAATTATTTCTTGTGCTTCAATTTCACTGATTTCAGCTCTGATTCTAATTATTTCCTGTATTCTACTTCTTTTGGTGTTGCTTTGTTCTTCTTTTTCTAGGGCTTTGAGTTATAGTGTCAAGTCATTGATTTGTTGATTTTTAGCTCTTTGAATATATGAGCTTAGTGCAATGAACTTTCCTCTTAGCACTGCCTTCATAGTGTCACAGAGATTTTGGTATGTGGTATCAGAGTTCTCATTTACCTCCAATAATTTTTTTTATCTCTTCCCTGATGTCTTCTTTTACCCATGCATTGTTCAATAGCAAATTATTGAGTCTCCAGGTGTTATAGTGGCTTCTTTTTTTAAAGCTGTCATTAATTTCTAGTTTCAGTCCATTATGGTCAGATAGAATGCAGGATAGTGTCTCTATTTTTTTGTATTTACTAAGGTTTGCTCTGTGGCATAGCATATGATCTATTCTGGAGAAGGATCCATGTGCTGCTGAGAAAAACGTGTATTTGCTTGTTGAAGGATGGAATATTCTATATATATCCATTAAGTCTAGAACATTGATTGTTCTATTATGTCTTGTAGATTCTTTGTTCAGTTTTTGTTTGGAAGATCTATCCAGTGGTGAGAAAGTTGTGTTAAAGTCACCCAATACTATTGTTTTGGGGTCTGTTTGGTTCTTGAATTTGAGAAGGGTTTGTTTGATGATCATGACTGCCCCATTGTCTGGAGCATAGATATTTAAGATTGTTATATCCTGTTGATATATGATTCCCTTAAGCAGTATGAAATGACCTTCTTCATCCCTTTTCACTAACTTTGGTTTGAAGTCCACTTTATGCGAAATGAGAATGGAAACTCCTGCTTGTTTATGCAGTGCATGTGAGTGATAAATTTTTTTCCATCCTTTCACCTTCAATCTGTGAGTGTCTCTTTCTATGAGATGAGTCTCTTGGAGGCAGCATATTGTTGGGGTTTTTTTTAATCCAATGTGCCAGTCTGTGTCTTTTAATTGCTGAGTTTAGGCCACTGACATTCAATGTTAGTATGGAGACATGATTTGTATTTCCAGACATTTTGGTTTACTCTTAGTTTTTAACTTGACTGGGTTTCCCCTTTGATTGGCCTTTAGTGTAACTCCTCCCTCTGCAGGTTTTCATTGTTGTTTTTCATTTCCTCCTCATGGAATATTTTACCAAGAATGTTCTGTAGTGCCAGCTTTCTTGCTGTGAATTCTTTTAATTTTTGTTTATCTTGGAAGGTTTTTATTTCATCATCAAACCTAAAACTTAATTTTGCTCCATATAAGATTCTAGGTTGGCACCCGCTGTCTTTTAGTGCTTGGTATATGCTTTGTCATGATTTTCTTGCTCCCAGGGTCTGGGTTGAGAAATCTGCAGTGATCCTAAATGGCTTTCCTCTATATGTAATCTGATTCCTTTCTCTTGTGGCTTTTAAGATTCTCTCCTTATTCTGAATGTTGGGCATTTTCATTGTGATGTGCCTTGGTGTAGGTATGTTGTGATTTTGTACATTTGGTGTCCTGTAAGCCTCTTGAATTTGATTACCCAATTCACTCTTCATATTTGGAAAGTTTTCTGATATTATTTCATTGAATAGATTGTTCATTCCTTTGGTTTGGAATTCCATGCCTCCTCTATTCCAATAATTCTCAAGTTTGGTCTTTTAATGTTATCCCATAGTTCTTGGATGTTCTGTTCATGGTTTCTTACTGTCTTCACTGTGTGGTCAACTCTATTCTCAAGGTTAAATATTTTGTCTTCAGTATCTGAGGTTCTGTCTTCCAAGTGGTCTAATCTGTTGGTGATGCTTTCTATTGAGTTTTTAATTTGGTTTATTGTTTCTTTCATTTCAAGGATTTCTGTTTGGTTCCTTTTCAG
>PVHX01023489.1:0-25657 GCA_004024805.1 Geosciurus inauris
GAGGACTCACTGCAGGACATGAGGAGGAGGTGGACCTGTGTGGAGGACTCACTGCAGGACATGAGGAGGTGGACCTGTGTGGGGCCTCACTGCAGGACATGAGGAGGAGATGGACGGTCTTGGTGGAGTCCCCAGCGGTGGGATCTGAGGAGGGAGGTGGATGGTCTGTAGATTTATCATAGATGAGAACTTTCCAGTGCCTTCTGCTCTATAGGGAATGGACCGCTATGCCCTCCTTCGATGGGGAATAGGTCTGCACACCTCCCAGAACGAGTGCAGTGAATCCGTTAGGGGCTTCATCCTGTGTCCTTCCCACCTTTGGGATGCAGGGCCCCCTGCCCTGGGTCTGATGAGAGGTGTGTAGCCACCCACAGGGCACCTGATCAGGGGTCAATCTCTGTACAGTCCTTCAGACGATGTCCACTCCAGAGTCTTCCAGTTCTACCCTCCAAGTGTGAACTGGTGAAGATACCAACATATACATGAATGCATGCATGACTCTGTGTGAGTGTGTCTGTGAATATGAGCACATGTAATACCCACGTGCATATCTGTATGTGTATCACATATCAACGTGTCTATGATTATGAATGTGAATGTACTAATATGGATGTCAATCTTTGTGTACATAAATATAAACATGGACATGACATGGATATGACTATGTGCATGTGAACATGTCTGTGTGGATGCGTATAAACATGTTCTTGAATATTGTGTGGATATTAATATGTGCATGAATGTGTGTATTAATATGAACATATTCTGTTAATGTTCCTAAATGTAAATATGTACATGGGTCTGTGTATGAAATAGTATGTATACATACATGTGTGAATATGAATGTGAAGTGGTCACTTGTCCATGGATGTGTAGGTCACGTGTGTGCACAGGGATATGTTTAGGAATGGGAATGGGAATATATGTAAATACGTACAAACATGAACATGAATGTGTATGTGAATGTACGTATGAGTTTGTGTGTGGATATTTTATATTTGTATATATTTCAATTAGAATCCCAGTGCTTACTGCTCAGTATGGGGAATGGGGAATGGATCACAGAGCCCTCCACCACGCGAGGCCAGTGGATCTCCACACCCTCTGTGCTGTGAGGGCTGTTGGTCCCCATTGGCTGAGTAGGTCCCTATGTCCTTATCCCATAAGGGGAGTAGATCCCCACGCCCTGCACCTGGTGAGTGAATTAGAATCATGGATTTAATCACTATATCCTACATCTGGTGAGTTTCCATTACAGAATATTTGTTCAACCCCCAAAGTGCTAAATTGGATAAGACAGGTATGAATACATGTATGAACATATCTTAAGTGAGTAGATCCCAGTGCCTTCCACTCGGTATGGTGAACGGCCCCCCTTGCCCTTCAGTCTATTACGATTACCAGAGTGGGTCTCCACAGCCTCCCCCTTGACAGGGAGCCCGTGTGGCAATGGGTCCCTGTGTCCTTCAGCGGGTGGAATTACACCCTCATGCTTGCACCTGGCGAGCAGAGTGGAACCGTGTCCTCCGCCTGACCAGAGGAGACGATCACTGTACGCTCCATCCGAAGGGTTCCCATTTGAGAACATTCCAGTTCCACACACAATGTATGAAACTAAAGAAGAGATGTGTATGAATGTGTGTATAAATATATTTATGAATACATATGTGACTACGTCTACGGATATATAAATGAATGTGCACATGAATACAGGACTATGCAGATGAATACACAAATGAATATGCATGCGGTATGCATATGGGTATGCAGAGGAACATGCAAATGATTGTTCATATGAATATGTATTTGAATTTGCATGTGAATATGGGTGTCAATCTGTGAATGTATGAATACATGAATATATTAATATGTGAATATATATATGAATGTTTGAATATACACATGAATATGTATGTGAGTATATATGAATATACATAGATAATACGAATATGTATATGAACATATAGAGGGACAGATATTGGAATATATAGCTATATATAAGAATGTCTATATAAATATATGTTAGTATTTATATGAACATATACCAATATATACAGTAATACATATGTGAATATATATAGGAATCTATATTTCAATATGTACAGGAATATACAGACACCCGCAGATCCAGCCACTTCTCTCCAACTACTGGAAAGTTCCGTGAAGGTTACTTTAAGAGAAAATGTTAACAATTCCCCAACCTACTACTTGTAATTATCTTTATTTAAATGGAGTCCTTGCCATCCTCTTAGTTACTCTCATGAATAACTCAGCGCTGAGAATGCCCTGGTCTGCAGGGTCACGAGCACCCTGACGGGAAACCAGCGGTGTCGCAGGCCCCACACGCAGAGCCCCGTCCGCGGCCTGACGCTCTGATTCCACCACCCGAATTCTCAGTGAAGCTGAGGGGGTGCCCTGCATTGTTATGATGCACCGGGTCCCACAAATCACGCAGCCACTCCTTCCAATGAGCGTATGTTGTCGGGTGGGTCTGAGGACCAGACTCCCTGGGTGTCCCTGGAACAATCCACCCCATCTTTGGGGCAGACTTCATAGACCCATCTCACTCCCGTGCCCAGAAACTCATCCACAAAGGTCTTCCTGACGCAGCGTGTCCAGTCTTGACCCCAATTCACCGTGTGGTCGGACACCCACGTGCTGCTTCTCCCATTTCAACCGGCAAGACCCTTCAATGTGCTCCAGTGAGAATCAAGGAGCACGTACCCCGGAGCTTGATGTCCACACACCATTTAATCGTAGCCGCAGAAGAGTCCAGTGCCCCAGGGGGGAAAAGCTGAAGACTACGCCTTGTGTTTGATACAAAATACCAACGTGTGCGTTTTCATAAACTGTCATCCAAGAAGACCTGGAAGGAGGCAGGAAGGGAAGGGAGCAGGCGGAAGACAGGGACGCCAAGGCTTGGAATCTCGCAGCTGCCGCCGCCAGCTGGGAGCTGGCTGGCTCAAGCCCGTCACAGGTTTGCTGGATTGACTCCATGAGTGGATAAAGTAGCCGGAGGTGAGGCGGGATTGCCGCCCGCTCCACTAACTGGTGAGGTCTGTTTAATCAACTCGCTTCCCAGGGTCCTGCAACCCCACTTCTCTGTGTGTGCTCTCCGAAAAGACTTGCTTTTGGGGGAACACAGTGTGCCAAAAATTAACTCATTGCACAGGTATTTTCTGGGCATCCACGGTGGGCTGGGCACTCGCTACGTGGCCCAAGGGCTCGGGATACAGTGGTCAACAAAACGACCAGGTCAGCGCCTCCTGGAGGGTACAAAGGGGCTGCCTGTGCACCCACAGTGCATGGAGGCCCCTCTCTGGTACTGGGATTGAACCCAGGGGCACTGTTTCAGTCAGCTCTTTCTCTCCTGTGACTAAAAGACCCAACCAGAACAACTGTAGAGGAGGAAAAGGTTATTTCGGAACTCACGGTTTCAGAGGTCTCAATCTACAGGCAGCAGGCTCCATTCCTCGGGGCTGGAGGTGAGGCCGCACATCATGGCGCAAGAGGGGAGGGAAGCAGAGCCACGCCATGACCCACCTGCCTTTAGGTACCACTCAGTCAATCCCCGCAGGTGATTAATTCACTGATTGGGTTAAGGCTCTCCTAACGAGTCATTTCTTCTCTGAACCTTCTAGCATTTTCTCATACATGAATGAGCCTTTGGGGGCATCACATCCAAACAACAGGCGCTTGACCACTGAGCCATATCCCTAGCCCGCTTTATTTCATTTATTTATTTACTTACTGAGGCAGAGTCACTAAGTTGCTGAGGCTGGCTTTGAACTCCTGATCCTTCTGCCTCAGCCTCCCAAGCTGCTGGGATTCCAGGAGTGCCCCGCCAAACCGGCTCGCTGGTCTTTTTAATTTTGATTTGCAAGAAGTAAAATGGTAAGTCATTATTATCCAAATTTCTGATTCGTAATGATGTCACGGATGAACTGCTGCCCAGTTTCATCTTCTACCTTTCCCCGGCTGGTCCACACTCCTTTCGGGCTGTTTTTCTTAACAATTTGTAATAGTTTTTGTGTACAGAACATCTTAGGTCAGGTTCCTAGAAGCCCTGATACCAGGAATCGTGGAAGCGGTTTATTTAAAAAAGAATCAGAGAAAGGACTTATGACAGAGTGTGTTTTTGTAGGGCAGGAAAGAAAAGGGGGAGAAGAAAAGCAAGTGCTCGAGTGGCCCCAGAGGCGCTGCGCCTGGAGCTGGGCAGCTGGAGGAGAAGGAAAGCCACAGCCCCAGGGAGCGGAGGGCCGTGCTGGACGGTGGGCATCGGGCATTTCTAGCTCTCCTCAGGCACGCGGGCAAGTGGGTGCTGGCACCCCATCAAGAGCTGCAGGCGTGACTGTGGAAAACACAGGGGTGGGTGGGAGGTGTGCAGGGCATGGAGAACAGTAGACAGGAGTCCAAGGTGAACCGGGAGAGCACCGCGTCCACCAAGGCCTCGTGACCTCAGCAACAACCTGCCAGGGAGGACCTGGGCAACACAGCAAGGCTTTCACAAACCCTGCTGTTGGGAATGCACATGGGTACAGTCCTTTTTGGGAAAAATACTTCATAGAATCTATCACACTTTGAAATCACGTACCTTTTGATGCAGCGATTCCTGGGCTAGGAGTCTACCTCTGCCTGCAGCCCCTCACAACTGGGCGGCTCACGCAGACGGTTCAGAGGAACTGCGAACCAGCAACCCACATCCACACAAAAGAACCTCACCAGCACTTTAGAGTGACAAGACCTACAACTGTGGGACCTGGCAGAGAAGCCACAGTTCCCCTGCCTCTGCTGGGGGATCTGCAGCCGCTGCCGGGACAGGTGCAGCTCTGGATGTGGCCGTGCCCTCAGGGCTGCTGCAGACCCACTGGCTTCTTCTCTCTGGATTTCTGTCTTACAGATTGAAGAGTGAAATCTGCACAGAAGCATGGGTGACGGCATTGGTGTGACTCTATACTGTGCACAACCAGATAAGTGAAAAGCTGTGCTCCATTTGTGTACAATGAATCAAAATGCATTCTGCTGTCATATAAATCTAATTAGAATAAATGAAGAAAAAAAATCTTATAGCTCTGATGTCTTGTCACCTCTGTGAGGTTGTTGGCAGGACGGCATGACTTTTTATAGAAATGTAGGCCTTTAAAAATCTATAAAATACATATATTTACATATATTTAAATGTTTGTGTGTGTGTGTGTGTGTGTGTGTGTGTAATTTAAAGGGCTGGGGATGTGGCTCAGTGGCTAAGTGCCCGTGGGTTCAATCCCTGGCACTAAAAAATTTTTTTTAAATCTCAGGGGGCTACTTCAAACAAAGCGGAAATCAGAACTCTGTGGACATCTAGAGCATAGAAGAGTACTGAAGCTCAGGCGTGGGAGCCAATAAAAGCATTTGCCTACAGAATCTTCCTTCTTTTGTAGTCTGTCAAGCACCCGAAGCCCTCGGTGAGAAGAACACTGAATAATGAGACAAAGACTGCAAGTGGCAACTCAATTGTATTTATTTTTCTTATACAGAATCAGAGAAGTAAAAATCAGTACCAAACTCCAGGTAACAGGGTTTGATCTGATTGATTTGGCTGCATACTTTTTTTTGTATGCATAACATTCTAAATTAAAAATAAACACACGTCATATTACAAAATGTAGAAGTAAAATTTTAAAAAGTTAAAGTACTAGCACATAAATGAAGTAGTGTTAGGGAAACAGTCTGTCAATCGCCCATTTTTCCCAATTAAATTAACCCACAATTTATTTTTTTTAACAGCTTATTATTTTCAGAACACAGCTTATCATCAGTAAGCCTCTGTCACCTCACACCGCCTCCTTCTGCAGACAGCTTCCTGCCAGGTGGGCCACAGCTGCGGCACACAGAACACCTCCCGTGTATTGTGATCAGAGAAAGAAGCGGCGTCCCGTGTCCTAGCACTACCGTGAATCACCGTCTACCAATTACTCAGATTTAAAAGAATGACAAACAAGTTTAACAATTTATTTGCTTCAAGAAAATGTGTTTCATCAAGGAAAAAAATCTTAAATAAAAACATCTTTGAAATTATTTTTCAATTTCACTTTTGAAATATGGCTTTTCTCTAAGAAGATTTTGGAATGAGAAGGTAAAATTTATTGATTGGTTTTGAACTAAAAATACTAGATTTCCTGGCAGCTGTCTAAATAAGAAGAAATATAAATAGCACCTTGTCATGACTTCTGAGGGGTTTTAACACTTAAAATAACAGAAACAGCCATCAGAAAGCTGCTCTCATAGGCTGTGGGGGTAGCTCGGTGGTAGAGCCCCTGCCTAGCATGCTGGGGCGAACCCAAGCACTTTACAGAAATTGTTCTTTCTTTAGATTTTTAGCCTAAATATTCTTTAATGAAGGTCATATTTAATGGCCTTAAAAACAACCAAAAATTATACCTGGCTTTATCTATTAGTAAACAAATAGGGTCCATATTTTATTCTGAAAAATATTTATTATATTCACTGATAAATGTTCCAACTAATTTCACTAAAAAAATCATCCTAGTATTTTCTAATGGCACAAGCTTACTAGAAAATTACTCCTAAAAGTTGGTAATATAAATCATCAATGATAACTACTTTTAAAAAAGGGTATCTGTATCTCTTACATTTAATAACCTGAAAATGAGTCTATAAAAATATTTTTAAAATACAGTAACACTGCTGAGTTGCAGGTCCCTTGTTGTTTGTTTCTTAGAAAGAATGTGCAACTCTTTTTGCAATTTTTGTTAACAAAAGAGGAAAATAAAGAGTGTTCCCTTTCAATTTAGTAGCAACATGAACACCTTCCTCACCTCTCTGCTCAGGGAGAGCAAAAGAATCAGTGGAACAAAAGCCCCAGGTCCTCGGGCACCAAGTGCGCAGGCAAGGGCAGGTCCCTGCTCCTGTCTGCCCCCGCGCTCAGTGCCCGGGGCAGGCGCCACAGCCCTGGCCCCCAATCCCATAAAGTGCACCAAAGCCCTCTTTTCCTCCACCACAGTCTCCTGGCAAAGAGCCTGTGGCAGAGGAGGCTGCTCTGCTCTCTGGGGCACCTCCAGGGCCTGCCCCTGTCACCCTCGGTGTCCCACGCCCGGCCCACTGCCCACCGCTGCGGCTCCGCACTCACTCCTGCATGTCAACACTTCCACCTGCCTTCTTTCCAGCTGCATCAAAGGTGCTCTGCCATCTGTATCCCAGTCGGTCCAAAGGCTCTCATTTAAGATCCCCAACAAATAAGCCCCCTCGGGAATCAAACGTTTCCTTTTAGATACTGAATTGTTAAAGTCTTTCAGAAAAGAGGTTAAATTCATAGATTACAGATACTGTCAGTCCAGACACTGGCCGGCTGAGGACTTCCAGGTGGACTGCGGCAGGGTCCCCATGCCGCCCAGTCCCTGGAAGCTCATGAAGCGCCTTCTGCTCACACAGAGGTGTAGACTATATATCTCCAGCCTCCTCAGACCCACTGTAGCGGACGGGGTGGGATCAGATACTTAGGGATCCATTTTACTGAATTCAGAGACACATGTCTGCACCATGTGCCCTCAGAGGACATTTATTTTTTTATACGTCGGTCAGAACTCTGCTTCATCCCTCGGTGTCATAGATATGATTATTTAAGACACTAGGAATTCTGAAAGCAAACTGACAAAGCTTCACAATTTGAAAAGCAACAGCTCAGTGCATGTGCCACCAGGTCGCGATCTAGGTGGTCTTGGTGTTTCAGAATAGTTTCAGAAGACAAGACCACAGTTGACACTGATTCATCAAAAACATCTAGCTGCTCCTTGTCATCAGCTTCAAAATTACTTTTATAAAATAAACACTGAATTCTAAGCTGCATGTTTTAGAAATCCAAGTTGCAATCTGAAAAAAAATGTTTTGTTTAATAAATGCTCATTTTCATACGAAACTGGTGTAAGAACTCTAACTGATGCTGCTGCCCTCCTGCAGGAAGGCCAGGCTGTACAGACGCTACTCAGGAAGATGACCAAGCACGAACTCCCGCAGAGCTGTGTGTGCCTCTGTAAATACAGAGTGACAAGACCCACCAGAGCCAGCAGGGATCCAAACCTACGCGGATTTCCACAGAGCAAGACTTTACTATCCACACGACGACGTTTTAAAACTCATTCACTAGGTTTGAAAGCACTGGGCACTGCTGTGATACACTCAGTTTTTGAAACTGTAAATCAGGTCAAACTTCATGTACATTTCCTGGACCAAGCTGCCCATCTGAATTCACTGACTGTGGTCAGCTTTCTATGGATTATAATCAATTTCTGTATAAATTTCAACTAATACACATAAAGCTTAGCCATGGGGCAGCAGAGAGCACAAAGAAGTAATTGTACATAACCAATTCTGCAGGCACAGCTCTGCAACGCCTGTCACAGAAAGTGAAGACAGGACATTTATTCATGTTTAACTTAAGTCACTGTCGACCAAAACCAGGCACTGATCACACTGGCCACATGGACAGCAGGGAGCAGGAGTCCTGGAGGCAGACAGCGGTCACCTGCTGGCTTCCCGGCTCCAGCACTTTCCCCAAGAGGCCCAGGCGATGTCAGGTGGCGGCTGCGTCCGGGTTTGAGGGTGGTGGTCACAGCCAGGTTAGAAAGGGCTCACTTTTGTTGAGAGCCGACTCGACGTCATTGAAGAGGGGGATCAGATCTTCAGACTCCAGCGTTCCCAGGTCGACGTTTGTCCCCGGAAGGCAGTCAAGGAAATCAGGGAAGCGAGTCTGCTGCGGGTTGATGCTCACGGGCGTCTGACCTGCGGTTTCTCCTGTAACGATGAAGGGAAGGCACCGTAAGTTCTTGAAGCTCTGGAGAGAGGGACAGCTTAAGTGTTAACGTAACCGTCACCTCTGTGCCTTCAGACAGCACATCAATGACCTCCACGTAAGAGGCACAGAGGTGCTGGGGTCACCTGAAATGCGGAGCCGTGGCCCAGAATGGACACGGAAGAGAGACTTTAAAAGCCTAGGATCGGTGCTTTCCCGTGACACAGGCGTGAAAAGCTGTTTCGAGGGACGGAGGCCCTGCCGTAATAGACCCTTATCACACTGCACTGCAGCCTGAATGAGCTGCGTCCACCTCACCACCCTCGCGATGTCTGGGGACAGGAGTGCGAGGTTTCTTCTACTGTGGCAGTTTAGAAGACTGTCTTCACGAGGGCGCTGGGCATGGTGTACCAGGGGATCTGCAGGTCGCGCCCACCGTGCCCACCGCCACCAGCCACCTTCCCAGAGCACACAGATCACAGTGCACAGGAGCATGTGTGCGTTCGACGTCTTGCAGTAATCTCTTTTATTTTGTTTAAACCACTATTTCCCAAACCCAATAAATTATCTAATCCTCTTTTGGCAGAATGTATCTCTGAATAAAACCATAATACTTCACAGCACCATTGAGAAGATGCCAGAATGTTAAGGAGCTGGAATATGACCCGCAGACTCTGTTCTTCACCTGTGACACTAGGGAGGAGGTCCTCAGAGACCCGTCGTCAGACTGATCTTTTTAGCTGTGTGACCTCAGACACACTTGCTTGTCTTGACTCCGCACTTCTGCAAATCAGACTATAGTACTTTCTTTAAAAGTTGGCATAAAATGCAAAATAGTGTTTGCCACACACCAAGGCTGTAGGTGTCACCTGTCCCCACAAAAACATTGTGAACATTTGTGGATTGTGCTGAAAGACAAATCTAGGTACTCAACTACTATAATCACACATTGTATGAGCAACTAGTTAATCAAACAGTCCCACATAAACAATCTTCTGAAGGGATAAACTCTACCTCAAAGACTGAGGAAGCAGGGCCAGGCTGTGGTCAGCGGCAGAGCACTTGCCTAGCATGTGAGGCACTGAGTTCGATCCTTGGCACCCCATAAAAATAAATAAAATAAAGGCATGCGGTCCACCTACAACTACAAAACAAAAAACAAAGACTGAGAAGCACTGGTAACTGAGGCCAGCTTCCACTGGAACAGCTCTGGAGGGAAGGAACTCGCCATGTCGGCTTTGGGTCCTGGACACACAGCTGGTCCTAGAAATCCTGCGCACAGACTGCTGTGCACCGGAAGTTTCATTTTATCCACATTTGTTTTCCAAGGAAGTACATCTTTCTGCGTGAAGACGAAGGAAACAAACTTGCATTTTGGTGACAGCAAAGCCCAGGCTTTTCTAGAAGTCACAATATCCAAGATGCCTGGGTGGTTCTTCAAAGGATTTTTCAAAGGGCAATTATTTGAAAAATTAAATTATATGCAACATGACATCAATAGAGTGCTCCAGATATTGAAAAACAACATTCAAATAGAAAAGAAAGTCCAAAATAACTTTCTTCTACCATTAGAGCATAACGTATGAAAATGAGGTTTTTAAAATTCATTGCCCTGAAAAGCTACTTGATCTAAAGGGCTGGATATCTTTTTTCTCTTCATTTCCAGTGAGATCATTGTTCCAACTTTCTAATATACACAATACATATTTTAAGCCGGGCGTGGTGGTGCCAGCCTGTAATCCCAGCACTTAGGGAGGCTGAGACAGGAGGATCGTGAGTTCAAAGCCAGCCTCAGCAACGGCGAGGCGCTAAGCAACTCAGTGAGACCCTGTCTCTACATAACACACAAAATAGGGCTGGGGATGTGGCTCAGTGGTCGAGTGCCCCTGAGTTCAATCCCTGGTACCAAAAAAAAAAAAAACAAAAACATATCTTAGTCAAATGAAATCTCTGACTTAAGGACCTGCTTGGATCCTTCCCCCAGGATTGATGGGAGGCACAGGGGCGGGCAGAGCCTCTCCTCAGGCTGACCGTCTTCAACTCTCTGGAGCAATCTGCAGTCACCCAGGGACCCTGCGGCCTTTGTAGTTTTGTCCACTTAAAAAGTGGATGAGATAAAAGCCACGCATTTCTTGTGTGAGGACTGCAGAACGTTCTGGAAGGGTGGACAGGTGCCCGGCTCTTGCTCATGCTGGTGCCCGTGCTCCGTCCGCACACCAAGCCCAGCTGTGGTTCCGTGTGTGTGGTGTGGAGGGAGCGCCCAGCTGGCCCACTCCCATCTGGCACGAGACCTTCTCCATCTACACTGGAGGCAGCTGCTCCCTGGGCCTCCCCAGCTGCTAGCAGTGTGGTGACGTTTCTCCCCTGAAAGGTTCACCCTGAACTCCAGCCCCTTTCACACACCTCCTCGGCCTTCTCAGACGGAGGGGCAGACTGTTGTGCTATGATGTGGCGTCGGCATGCTCTTCCCACCGCGGGGTGAGGACCTGAGGCCCACTGAGGTCAGGTGCCCCCGGAAGCTACCAGGAAGCGGGGAAGCAAGGCTTCAGCTCAAGGTGCCCCTCTGCGAAGACCGTCTTCTTTCCCAGACAGCACTTAACCCCAGTTTATGGCTTCACAACACCCCATCTTCCCACTTGAGGTCATGATTTTTAAAACACGGAAAAGAATCCTTTTTTTTCTTTAGATCTCCAGAGGCTTTTTCTTATCTAACTTTGTTTTTGTCCTTCTCGGCTTCCTTGTGTTTAAAAGGTGAAAGTAAACAGCTATAAAACACAGGAAGGTGCCCCTTCATCAGGCCGACCCCCGATGAGGGAGCACAATAAACCTCACACTGAAAAAAAGTAAAGAGAGCTGAGATGGGTAGGGAGGGAGAAAACAGCAGCAATGAATTGAAGAATAGTGAAACGACAGCTCAGACTGTCTGTGCAACTCCTCAGGACACCACTGCGCGGCAGTCGAAGTGCAAGGATGCAGGACCCCAGACCCAGCAGCTGCTCCAGCTGCACCGCAGGACGCAGGCCGGCCTGACTCCCAGGCCCACCAGCAGCAGGACCTCAGCATAAAGGGCTCCCCTAGGAGCAGTTCTGCAAAACACAGGCACTACGGACAAACACTTGGGGAAGCGACTTGGACAACTGATTTCCACCATCCATGACGAGGAGGAGAAGCTTGCCTGGGTGACTCCAAACAGTAGACCTGCAGCCGCCGCTGGGTCTGGTTCTAGAACATCTCCTGGACTTAACAGTCTAGATCAAGCGAAGATGGCTAGATTCAGCTTTTGCAACTGAAGGGCTCCCTCCTTGAGAACAGAAGAAATACCGTATTTCACGGCATTGACACACATTCTCCAGGATTCTGTGCATCAATCTTGCATCAAAGATAGTTTAGTAATAAATAATTGGTAAGTAATACTAGCACAATAAAAAAATGCTTCACATAATGGTTGTGCTCCACTTTTTTTCAAAACAAACAAACAAAGCATTAACTCTGCAACAATTATGTAGTGACACAGGACGGGAAGCGTTCTCAAAAGCCTGCCAAGGCCTGGCCTGGCAGACGCACAGGCTGAGGACCAGGGAGAAGTCACCCTGGCGCTCTTTTAAATTGCGAGGGAGGGTATGTCACCAGACTGGAACTCCGAGTCGACAACTTAAAATGCTGAGTGGCTTAACTTTCTAAATACCCACAGCCAATTGCTCCCCAAATGCAGCGAATGGCATGGAAACATCTGTGATCGGTGGAACTGTAACCAGTACCACTTCCCAGGACAGAAGCTGGCCTGTGCATGACACTGAAAAACCACGCACAGCAGGAGCAACGGCAGGACAGTGGCAGAGCAGACGGGTCTCCTGGCACCTCCTGAGGAGGGGCTCCAAGAGGCAAAGGAGGGCTTCCGCACACAGTGACAAGATCCCGCACCCGCGAGCAGGACGCGAGGGGCAGGCAGCAGGCCATGGCAGCTTTCCAGGGGTCCTTCTACACTGTCCCGAGACCTAGTGTCTCTGGGTGGACTTCAGACTTGAGGTGACAAAGTGACAAGCTGCAAATGAAAGCACCCGCGAGCACTGCCCTACCTGTGTCCATCTCGTCCACGTTGCTGAGGAAGTCCTCGGGGGTCGTGGGGACACTGTAGCACCCCAGGCCCAGACCGCTGTCGGTGCTCTGCTCCCTCGAGTGGTAGGGCCCCCTGCAGAGCAAAGACGAGAGGCTTCACTGACCCACGTGCACCACAGCCCGGCCGCGACTGCCACCGGCTCGGCTTTCCAGGCAGCGAGGAGACAACAGGTCCCCTCACCTGGAACACACATTCTGATGTCAACGTGACAGGCTGGACGCAAGCCAAACTGGCCCTTCACAGTGAATGGGCCTTGATCTGCTTTTCATCTTCAGAGCACCATTTGGATACTGAGTATGACACCATTTATGTGGAATTTTTAAAAACAGAAAACAAAATTCAGCATGCTATGATACACAGATTGGGAGCAAGACGTGTAGCTGGTGGACGTACCCCAGTTCCTGCACAGTGGCCGCCACGAGGAGAGACGGGAAGAGAGACGAGCGTACTTCACAGGGTGACGGTAATATTTTGTTTATTGAAACAAGAAGACTGGGTGGAGATATGGCAGGCGTGGGTGGAGGTGAGTCAGTGACTTCACATCATTCCCTGTGCTTTCCTGTACTTCAAAATCACCACCTGAAAAGCCCGTGCCCTCATCACTGCAGTCCGCGCCCGTTTCCGTGCCCGACTATGATCGTGTTTGTTCGGCAGGAGCCACTGCAAGGGCACACGGGCACGGGGACACAGCAGTGCCTGACGAGTGCCTCCAAGGCCGCTGCTGAGGCGGGCGACATCTGCTAGATCATCTTTTCCTTCTGCTCTTACGTTTTATTTTTTTTAAATCTGTTTTAATTAAGTTTCTAATTGTGAAATAATTGTAAATACACACAGAAGATGCAAAAGATCACAGAGAGCGTCCATGTGCCCTGCACCCAACCCCCACAATGGCACTCACAGAGTCACAGCTGATACCAAAGCCTGGAAACTGAAGTCGTGGAATCCTAACTCAGCTGCAGACCCTGTTCATATCTCACCAAAGGGTCGTCTCCTAATTATCTTGTTCTCAACGTCCACACGCATGCTCTTATCCCCCAGGTGGCCACACGGAGCCACAAGACACTTCCTAGCATAGACCGCAGACACCACCATCCCGTTTAGATGACAGGTGTGCCATCTCACGAGGGGCTCGCTGCCCATGATGTCTGACAAGGCAGACAACTTCCTTTGCTTTCCTTTTCTCCACCGGCTCCCCGACTTCCTACCCTCACCCCAGCCCTCAAGCTCCTCATCTTTTCCAGTGTAAACCAAAACCCCATTACAGTCCAGACCTCATAATAAAGACAGCAAACCTAAATGTGCCCCGGTGTTAACTCACCCATTGAGGAAAGGATCTGAGCTGTTATTTGTGATGGACCTCACGTCTGGGGTCATGGCAGGAGGGTTTGCAGCAGCCTGGACCGTGGCCATCGACTCGGCTTCCATGGGGAGCTGTCTGCAGAGGGCAGCTTCCTGCAGAGGTACAAGAGTCGCAAGGATTGGAGCAGAGCATACTCCCCAGACACCACACCCTTTATGTTAATTCCCAGTAAGTCCAAATGTCACCAAGTCACGAGTGACAGTCACTTTCCTACATTCACAAATTGAGGAGGAAGCTCAGCTGCCACTGCCTCCAGGCACTGCCTTCCCCACGCACCCCACGGGGTTGTGGAGACCCCCGATCCCATCGATGCCTCTCCAGGCCTTTCTAGAGACAAGGCTGTTGCACTCCTGGCCTCGGACCAAATCCAGGTCAGCGGAAGCAGTTGGACGACTCAGGACGAGGGGTACCTTCTAGTCCTGCTGCTTACGGGCCAGCGAACCCGGGGATACTGAATTCAGGATTTATGTTAAGTCACATCTGACAGTTGATGTCAATAACCACAACAGCCTAAATTAAAAAAAAAACATTTTCCTACTGGACTGGACTTTCCTACTGGACTGGACTGGCATGGCTGAAGGCCGGAGCACAAAGCAGAGACAGACAAAACCCCACCAACAATCAAACACGGCGCAGCGCGTGGGCTTTACCAGCAGAAGCACAATGCGGCGTTGTTTCCTTAAGCCAGCACCGCTTTCCAAGTAGAGTCAACGCCAACGGTCGCACGCCTACCGACTGTGATCACTTCCTCCCGGGAGCACCTCCGGAGTCCGTCCCGCTCTGACCAACCTGAGCAGGCGTCACGCTGCGTCCAGCGCGCTGCTGTTTCTGGAGAAGGCTTCTGTACGTGGACGCTTGCCTCTGAAACCCACGCCTGTGCCCACCGGTCTGCCACCCCAGGCTGACGTCATCAGCCTCCCAGACCCCAAGCCATGCTGCACCGGTGAGCCAACTTCGGGCCATCTGGGCGACACACCTTGTTAGATCCCTTCCAGACCTGACATGCCGTGACTGCAGAGCGTAACTGCTGTCTAGACAAGGCCCAGTGAAGCCATCGGCTGTAAAAACTTTCCGTTACTAGAGTTCATTCTGCTGTTGGAGGAGTCCCCGCGGCGTGACTGCTGCAAACTGCGAGGCCTTCTGGATAACTGGGCCTGAGACCAACGCCCTGGCCAGGCAGGGCCTCCAGGTCGCTTCTGTTCGCCCAGGCTGCAAGTCATCAGAAGGCTTCGCTCACACATCTTACTCAATAATCCACAAAAAGCAAATAAGAAATAAATGTATGTTAAAAAGGTGATTTTAATCTATCTAAAATCTTGGAAGAAGCTTGAATAAATCTTGAAAAGCCGAACTATTTTCTGATAGTTGCTTTTACATGGTGGGAAGCGTGCCTTAGCAGCTTTTATCCAACCAAGCTTTCCCGGAAGCCTTGCCTAGGACGACAGGGGGGCTGCACCCAGTGTGAAGAGCCGGGCCACCAGCCTCCTCCTGCAGCTCACAGCCCTGACCCCAGCAAGAAAACATCACCCACTGACGCTAGTTCCTTACACACTGTAGATGCAAGAATCTTGCAGCTAATAACCTTCCTTATTTAAAAAAAAAAAAAAAAACTTTATCTAGAATCTTCTATTCTTCAACCATCAATGAATAAATGTGGAGGTTGACCTCCAAACAAATACTCTTTTAAACTTAAAAGTTGATGGGATAACAGTGTTTCTTTGTATTTCACAGAATTTTATCACATTGTCTTACAAATTCAAGTTCAATTTGTAAAACCCGGAAGGGTCTGAATTTAAATATAATAAGAATTATTTCTGGAACTTTCAATACATTAGATTAAAAAAAAGAGAATAAGACTGTATACGAATTGTTTTCTGTAGTGACATAAAACACAGAAATAAAATTCAAATTGTAAGAACAAATCTCAGAAACGAGATATAAAACATGTAGTTCTGAACTTCACTCTCACTAAAATCATCCCTGGAACACTTCAAATACAGACAACATGAACTAGTGCTCTGCGTGGCTGAACCACAGCGGGAGGGCCAAGGGCGCAGCATGGCTCCCGTCACCGTCTGTTCTAAATTCCAGAGAACCGAAGCTCTGCTCTCTCTGGAGGCTCAACCGGGACACCTAAGAGGAAAGGCGACCTCCTGAGCACAGGCACTCACAGTCTCATCTTCCACACAACCGGCTACCAGACGAGTGAGAGCAGGATGTGGCAGGTACCCGAGGAAAATGCCTTTGAGAAACAGGCTAGTCCACGCCGGAAAGCCACTGCTCACAACACAGCATGCTCTCTAACTATTCCAGGATCCTTCCTGGGTCACCGTCACTATGCACAGCAGCCCAGGTGAAGGTCACATGCCCCCACCCGGCTTAGGATCTACCTGGATGAGGACTGTACCCACAGCCCTGCTGGCTACCCTGCCTAGTCCCTCACAGCTCCCTGGCCCCTCGCAGTCCCCTCCCACTTCACGCCAGCTGTCCCTCTGCCTGGAGCCCACTCCTCAGATCTCCGCAAGCCTCGTTCCCTCACTCTCGGCCCATCTACAAATGTCACTCCCCAGAGAGGCTCCTCCCTAACCCTGTCTCAAACAGCCTGCCTCTGTCAACTGGTCTCTTAACCCGTGTTACTTTTCTTCCTCTCGTCCTAGGCACTGGTCATCTTTCCTGCTGGAACGTGAGCACATGAGGGCAGGGACCTTGCTCGTCACGCCTGTGTCATAACCATGTCGGGCACATAGCAGCTACTGAGTGAGTAGCCACTCAGTGAACAAATGGACAATCTCACTGGATCCAAGTGGAAGTACCTGAAAAATAAACTGAGAGCACTTGCTCACACCTTCAGCCACACAGATGAGTGACATAACAGCCTCTGCTTCCATCCCATCCAGGCGGGCGCCCACACCATCCTCATCCTCTCCTGCTGCACCCTCCCCAGCTCCCGACCGGCACAGGGAGAGCAGTCACAAGCAGAGAGGGGGCAGCCAAATGCCTGGGTCCAACCCTGCCATGCCACCACCCAGTGGTCACTAACCCCTGTTCTTTAAAGTGGGAACCTAAGAGCTGTGGCCAGACGGGGCTGCTGTGGGGCAGGGTGAGCAGCTCGTCCTCCAGGCCTCACTCAGGAGATGTTCCGTTACCATTCTTACCTCATCTTCTGCTTTCCAATCCCAAAAAACAAAAGCAAAAACAAAAATAAACAATTTAAAAGTCACACTATCATGTGGAACAGATCCACTTTCAGGGTGAGATACTTCTTCTGGGTCAACTTCCACTTTGCAGGATTAAAGCAGGAGTGTGAAATTCACCAAAAGGCTAAGAAAACATTTTTGTTGAACAAGAAGTTTATAAACCTTTCATATAACATAAAAATCAGTTTTGAATATAAAAGAAGTGGTGGAAATTATATTTTATAACATAACACTTCTACATTTATAATTTTTAAAATTCTCGCCTTTTTTGAATGGAAATATTTCCTTATTCCTGCTCATGAATTAAAAGGAAAGAAAAATACAGCATAAAACCAAGAATGAGCTGGACATGGTGGTGCATGCCTTTAACTCCAATGACTTGGGGGCTGAAGCAGGAGGACTGCAAGTTCAAGGTCAGCTTGGGCAACTTAGCGAGACCCAGTCTCAAAATTTAAAAAGGAGTGCTGGGTAGAACACCGTGGGTTCCATCTCTAGTGACACACAGAGACTGTTAACAACACACACACAAAACCCAAGGAGGAAAACAGAGGACAACCTCATGGACGTGACCCCAGCCAAACAGGGCAGAGCCTGGGGTTTTATGAAGTTAAAGTCCAGACCCAGTGTGACTGACTGTCGCGTGGCCCCCACTGCCTGGCCTGGGCAGGAGGAAAGGCGAGCATCAGGCTTTACCTAGACGGAGAAATGACAGCCTGAACCCACAGACAGGTAGTGCAGACAGGCGGCCGCCGAGCAGGGTGCGGGAGGGAGGGGACAGTGGCCAAGGCTGGTCCAGAACGATGATGAAAGCCGAGCTCTAGGTGACGCTGCTCCAGCTGCATCCCTCACGCCCTTCCAGTGCCCTCTCCACCTCTGCCTCTGCCCGCCCCATCCTCCAGCAGCCTCCACTTCCAGGCTCACCAGGGCCTTGGGTCTCTCCCACTGGAGCCTCAGAAGTCCTGCCTCCAGGACCCAGCAAGCAACCACTCGTCCCTTGGAACTCCTAAGCAAAGGCCTCTCCTAGCACCTGACCTCCCGTGCCGCCTGCCGGCTCCTCATCTGGCTCACAGCAGCTCTTCCCATTAAAGTCTTATGGCATCACGACCCATCAAAGTTCAAGATCCAAGTCAACTATGTCTCTCTCAGACCCCACAGAAATTCTTTTTTTAAAAAAATTTTGACTTGTAGATGGACACAATACCTTTATTTTATTTATTTACTTTTATGTGGTGCTCAGGATCAAACCCAGCGCCTCACATGTGTGAGGCAAGCCCTCCACCACCGAGCCACAACCCCAGCCACAGCAGTTCTTTAGTTTTCACTTATATTTAGTCTTTAAAAAAAATACTGCTAAAGGATGGATTGTGGCTCACTGGCAGAGTGCTTGCCTCATACATGTGAGGCGCTGGGTTCGATCCTCAGCACTGCATAAAAATAAACAAACAAAAAATAAAAATATTACAAAAAATCACTACTGAGACTGGAAGAAGCCAGGTACTGTTTCTGGCAGCAGCAACAGACAAGGCAGGCCCTTCTTCTCGTGGAAGATTCCAGAGTGGGGGACAGACCATGAAGAAGAATGGCAGCTGAGGGTCCAGCCTCCAGACCCCACCTCCCCAAGACCACCATGCTCCAAGCCCCTCTGCTTCTCAAGCAGCAGGTCACCGCTGCTTCTCGATGGATCCCAGCTGACCTCCTTCCTCTGGTCAATTTTTGTGTGCAAAGCCAAAGCTAAGTGCTGCTTCCACACCCACCAAAGTGTTCACAAGGTGGGACCAGAGAGACACCGAGGACAGGGAGCAGCCAGGGTGTTGTGGGGTTATTTAACCAGGAGAGACATGTTCACCAGCACATCCTCACTGTGACCAAAGCACAGGACAAGAATAACTCAAAGGAGGAAAAGTGGGGGGGAGGGGGCTCACAGTTTGAGAGGTCTCAGTCCATGAATGACCAAGGCTATTGCTCTGGGCCCAGGGCAGGCCGCACGTCTGGTGGACAGGCATGGTGGACAAGAGCTGCTCAGCTCACGGCAGCCAGAAGGCAGAGAGAGCGAGGCACAAGGCATAAAGACACCCCCAAGGACATTCCCTGTGACCTGCTTCCTCCAGCCACACTCCCTCTGCCGCAGTCACCACTCAGCAATCCAAATTATTAATTCATCAAACGGATTAATCCACTGATTAGGTTAGCGCTCTCATTCCTGATCCCATCTCTGGTCGTTCCTGCATTAACACAGGAGCTCTGGAGGACGTATCCAAACCACAACAGGAAGACCCCAGGGCACACCACAGCTCCCAGACCATTAAAGCACCGAGCAGGAAGGAAGGAACGGCCTTCTGTTCTGGATCGGAGGAGGCCAGGAGGAAGGGCTTTCCAGGCAGTTCAGGGCGGGAATGGGCGCGTCCTGATTCTCTGGGACATCAGCCACTGGGAAGGGTTCAGTGCTCCTGAATGTGTCTTGGGCTGGGCACAGGAAGGGCAGCAAAGCAGAGGGGGACTGTCCTTGGAGTCAGAAAGACTGGAGTTCACATCCCATTTCGCCGGTGCTGTTGCTGCAACCTGTGGACTAAATTCTTAGCCTCTCACGACGTTCATTCACTGGACTAAAGACACGTTTGTAAGAGGATCCTGTTGGGCTGTCACAGGTCGGAGGCATATTTACAAAGAACCCAGCCCCATGAGTCGTCAACAGAATGTGCTCCTGACAGCGCTGGAAGGTCAGGGAGGCAGAGACGTGAGCTCCTGTGAGCACAGCGGGCCTACTATGTGTGAAACACTGCCCCACGTGCTCTCGCCTGCTATTTCACGTCATCCTGTGACAACCCAACTGTCTTCACTTTACAGTTGGGGAAACCGAGGCACAGAGAGGAAGCAACTCTCCCAGGACAGCACGCCGACAGCCGCAGGGGCAGGACCTCCATCTGGGCTGCGAGGCTCTCCTATGACCTCCACAGACAGCGTGGCAGAGAAGAGGAAGTGAGGGCTGGGGTGCAGACCTCAAATCTGGGCCCTTTCACCTCCTGGCTGTGAGACTTCATTTCGCGGAGGCTGTTTTCCCTGCTCCGCAACAGAAACACCACCCCCCGTCCTTCAGACAGTCTAGAGGAGGATTTCAAGAGCTGGCTGTTTCGCAGTCCTCCCTGAACTGGATGTGTTCTCCAGGTCTTTCCAACGCACATGGGCGGAGCTAGTGTCCTGGGAATTCAGAACACACCCAGCAAAGCTGCAAGTTCAAATTTAAAAGACCAGTTTCAGAAAGATCTGCAGAGTTGCCCTGGGTGCTCCCGCCCCAGATCTTCCCTCCGCCACCAACTTTACTTTTCCCTTAAGTGCAAGTTAGGGCTGGAAAGACTGGTGCAAAATAAGGGCCTGAGACTCTCTGAGTCTGTGGTCACCCGGTTAGCTCCCTGAAACAAAAAATTACATGTGGGTTAAAACGAACACCCCTTCCTAGTGGCTGGAGGACTCTGGTGTGTGGAGCAGCTGGAGGGTGGAGGAAGGTGTCCCTGGAAGCAAAGTCCAAGGTCCTTCAGCTCCCCACTGCCTGCAGCAGAGGAGGTAAGAGAGCACGCGGGGAGCGTCCCCGGCTGTCCTGGCGAGGGGCAGCTCCCACCAGCCAGCTCTACCCTCCCTGGAACAACTTCAAAGGAAAGCCTCAGCAGTCACCTCTGCTGAGGGTGCTGCGCTCGAGCCAAGGGTGTGGCCAGCGACCTCACAAGGATGGGAGAGGCTTGTTCTAATTATGAAGGGCTGGGGAGTGGAACAAATAGAGAGAAAAATAAACAGAGACAATATTTTTAAATCCTAACATAAAACAGTTATTCTGGGGCAGAGACATGGCTCCCTCTGCCCAAACCCGGAGGACCTCAGAGGCAGAATGCTGAATTATTCACATTCTTTAGGGGAAAAAAGAAGAAGAAGAAATCCTGATGTAAATCTCTCTTTAACTGGGCCAGAAGGTTCTAGAAATTCATTGTCTCACTTCCTGGAGCCTCTGCTTTGGAACACCTCGTCACACACGCTCAGCTGCCAGACATGTGCTGCGGAGCAGGGCTGAGATTCGGACCCTTTGGGGAAACATCTGTTGAGCCCGTATCATTATCCTCGGCCTGTTGGGGGCTCTTGGGATTCAGGGTGCATGTGACAATCTCATGTTATCCCACCATCTGTCTCTGTTGTCCCCTGGATGCACACTGAGGAAAACATTACAATCTAGACATTCTTCTTTCTTCATTAAAATAAAGCGGCAGCTGAATGGATTTTGAAATGGAATATTTCCTCAGACCCCGGTGATCTGATTAAAATCAGAAATAGTAAGCTGCTTTTCCTTCACACAAAATAAGCCTCTACTTTAAAATGATGTTCAATTTAAAACAAACTTGGAAAAGCTCGGGGTTTGCTTTTCTTCTATTGTTTTTTATTCTGACTGTTGGTGTGAATAACAGGAGCTGTTCTGAAAGACCCCACGTGGTACTGTTCCTCAAGAGGGGGCACAGGTCACCTGAGGGAATGGCTGTTCCTGGGACATGTAAGCAAACACTCCAATTGACGGGCTGGAAAGGAAGCGCCAGCAAGGAGGAGCAGGTCTGCTCGCTGCCACACGCTCTGTGCCCAGGACGTCCTGAACACAGGAAGGGACCATGAATTTGAACAGCCGAGCCACTACAGAGGGATGCAGGGGTTTCCTAGATGGCGACCCGTGACCTCGGACATCCAGGGGACTCTGAAACCTCACTCCGTGAAAAGCTCTCCTCAAAGCTGGGTCCCGAGCTCCAAAGGCGAGCCTGTGAAATGGCCAGCACGTAGGCTCCATGCCCTGCCAGGCCATGACACCGAATGGCTGTTCTTACAACAGAAAACAGAACTCCCCATCAGGGCCGCTCCCAGCCGGCGTGACAGCTGTCCCACTAATGGCTGCCAGGTCCAGCCGGAGTCCGCCAAGAGACTCCTGCCTGCCTTCCTCGTCCTCGTTGCCTTGGCAACCAGAGGCCAGGCTTAGTCAGCATTTTTGTTTGACAAGCTGCATTCTCCTGTGCCCCAAGTCCCAATTAAGGAAAGGTTGGGGTAAAACAGTGCAGAATTTGCTTGAGAATAAAAACAGTTTTCCAACAGCGCAGCCACAGAGCAGAGGCCAGGGGAGGCCAGCCTGGGTCGTCCAGGTCCTAAGGGCTAGCAGGACCTAGGTTAGACTCTGCCAGCGTGGCCCAACAGCTTTACATCTAAGTGAATAAAACCCATAGAAACCAATATTCCTCAGATAAAGCCATGCCTGTGTTTCCATGTGAAGAAACTACTTTTAGCTGGGTAAATAAAAACTGAGAAACTGGTTTCTCAATTTTGTACCAGCGGCTAAAATTTTCCATCTGACAAAGTTGCTATCGTGCCTTTTAGGAAACTGAGAAAACACTGTGCAGAACTGTAAGCTGCAACGATAGAACATTCTAGTCCCTATGGGCCTGTGGGGCTCATGGTGTTTGGAGACTTGGGTCCAGCCTGTCACAGCACGACTCACACAGCAGACTCACAATAAATGACTTGCTCATAGATCAAGAAACAAGAGGTAACACCACAGTGTTAAAATAAGCTACCAATTTTCTTTTAAGACACAAAGGACACAGAAATGTACAAAAGAACTAGAAAGAAGCCACCAACACCCTTACAGCCCACCCTAGAGTAGGGTGGTTATGATGTTTTTGTTTTTGAGCATTTTGTACCTTTTGTACAATACATAGGCTTTGGGTCTTTTTTGTGTGATAATTTTATTTCTTATTATTTACATCCAGTGACATTCACTCTTTGTTGTGTACCATTGTGAATCAAGAGCAAGCACGCAGTTGTGAAATAGCTACCAACACCAAGATACAGACTATGCGCGCAGCAGCCGAGTCCCAGAGCTGCCCGGGTGGCCGGCTCTCCCCTATGCCAGCCCTGGAACCGCTCGTCCACTCTGTGTCCCTACAGTCTTGTCTGTTCCAGAATGTCACCTAAATGGAATCATATACATTAGTTTTTTGGGGATCTGTTTTCTTTAACTTAGCAAAAATGCTGTTTTATCTTAATCAAAAGAATAATTCTGTAAATATTATATATATACACTGTGGGGGGGTATACTGGAGATTGAACTCAGGGGCACTCGACCACTGAGCCACACCCCCAGCCCTATTTTGTGTTTTATGTAGAGACAGGGTCTCACTGAGTTGCTTAGCGCCTCACCATTGCTGAGGCTGGCTTTGAACACGTGATCCTCCTGCCTCAGCCTCCCAAAGTGCTGGGATTACAGGCTTGTGCCTCCACGCCCCGCAATGTAAATTATATTTTCAAAAATTAAAAAATTCTAGTTCAAAACCCTCTAAAAACAAAATTCCAATTTCTTTCTAAAAAAAATGAATATAAAATGAAAGTAAACCTTCAACTAAGAATTGTTTTCTTTTATCACATAGAATCCTTAACTGCTATGGGCTCCTGACATTGGGGAAATTCTAGTCACCTTTGTCCTGGCCAGATCAGATCTGCAGAGCCCTGAGGGAAGCTCTAGACCTTGCTGGACCATTGGTGCCCATTCCATGTCTTCAGTGACAGGGAGGGGCTCAGGCCGGGCAGCTGCATTATGCAGACCTAGAGTCCCACTGGCAGGGCCTGAGTCACGATTAACTGCTTATTTTAAACAGGACTCTGGTCTCCCATATGTACTTGAGCACTAGCTCTTCTTTTGCATGGGCACATTTGTGCAATCATCTTCTGTGTTTGGGTATTCTGCAAAATATCAAACAAGGTAGCCGGGTGCAGTGGCACACACCTGTAATCCCAGCACTTAGGGAGGCTGAGCCAGGAGGATCGCGAGTTCAAAGCCAGCCTCAGCAACAGCGAGGCACTAAGCAACTCAGTGAGACCCTGTCTCTACATAAAACACAAAATAAGGCTGGGGATGTGGCTCAGTGGTCGAGTGCCCCCGAGTTCAATCCCCAGTACCAAAAAAAAAAAAAAAATCAAGACATGGAGAAAAGTAAATAAATAAAGTGTCCATTTGAGATTCCGTCTCACCACGTTTCCCAGCCTGGTTGCAAACTCTTCCTCTAGGCCCAGGTGATCTTCCTGCCCCAGCCTCTCCGGGGTTGACACTCCAGGTGTGCTGCCACACCTCACTGGGTATTTTTTAAAGTTTGTGTTTTTCTGTTGAGATGCACCATCTTTTCATTCATTAGACCCATTTTCTCCTGTAAATCTTTGAAGGTATTTATAATAAATATTTTGCTGTTTTTAAAAAAAAAAAAAGAAAGAATTGCTTTCTTTTGGTGGGCACAATGGTACATACCTTGTAATCCCAGCAACTTGGGAGGCCAAGGTAGGAGAATCCCACGTTAGAGGTCAGCCTGGGCAACTCAATAAGACTCAGTCTTAAAATAAAAAATAAAAATAAAAAGGCTGGAGAGGTAGCTCAGTGGTAGAAGTTTCCAGGGTTCAATCTGCAGTACCTACCCCTCCAAAAAATTGCTTTCTTTTCTCAGGTTGCCATTTTTTGGATGATTCTGAAGCTACCTTGCAGCCTTTGGAAAATCTAGTTAAAATAAAACTCTGCCAAGAATTAAGATTAAAAAAAAAAAAAAGCAAAGCCTTCAACTAAAAATTGCTTTCTTTTGCTGGCCACAGTGAATGTCTATACTCCTGACTGCTCGGAAGGCTGAGGGAGGAGGATGGAAAGTTCAAGATAGGCAGCTTCAGCAACTCGGTGAGACTCTGTCCCAGAATAAAATTAAAAGGGCTGGTGATGCAGCTCAGTGGTAGAACACTTGCCTGGCATGTGTGAGGTCCTGGGTTCAGTCCCCCAAAATGGATGGATGGATGGATGGATAGATAGATAGATAGAACTCTGTAACAGACATAGGCATTAAAGAATGGCTTTAATGCCTATGGTAGATTCCTGTTGAAAGTAGGGAGAGGTCCACGTTTTTGTTTTTTTTTGTTGTTTTTTTTGTTTTTTCCTCAAAAGTTGCATTTTAATACATGTTATCAAACATAACAGAAAAAAAACAAATTTTCAGAAGCTGTACACACTATTCACTGAAAATATTTGTTGAGGCAAATAGAAAAAAAAATTATTACAATCATAATTTTCCTAACTTTGCACAAAATTATAAGCAGATTACATTCTTCATATTAAACATCTTTATATGCACTTTCAATGAACAGTATATATA
>PVHX01023490.1:0-25618 GCA_004024805.1 Geosciurus inauris
TGTTAAGGCACAATGGCAGCTTTTTCCAGTGACGGTGACTGTTGTGTTGGGTAGCACACAGCTGGATTTGATGGCTTCCTGGGCTGGTCTGGTGAGTTGCCTGATTTGGTCTGCAGCCTTCTTAGAACTGTCCAACAGAGACCTACGCTCCCGAGGGGCTCCCTATGAACCTCAGAACCAGGGAAAATGTGGGCTGTGTCTGTGTCCCCAGGAATCTGTGGCTGTGTAACAACCTCAAAATTTAGTGACTTAACACAGCAGCTTGGTTCTCTGGGTTGACTGGGCACTTCTCATGTAGGGGTCTCAGGCAGTCTCAGGCACAGGTTAGTAGGGTCTACAATCACCTGAAGGCTGCTTCTTGCTCAGGGGTGGTGACTGGGCCTGGGTGGCATGAGCTGGGGCTGGTGGGGCACTTTCTTCTCCATGTGGCTGCCTGGGCTTCCAGCGGGGTGTTCTTAGGATTGTCAAATTTTTATAGGGGGCTGACATCCCCCTGAGCAAGAGTTCCAAGGGACAGGAAGTGGAAGCTGCCATACTGTTTTAAGACTGACATCCTGAAATTGACACAGTGTCACATCCATTATTTGACAAAGCCACCAGAGCTTCCTAGACTCAAGGGGAGGAGACAGAAAACTTGGATTTCAACAGGTGAGTGTCAAAGAATTTGTGGGCATCTTTAATCCTGGTTGGATCCTCCAAATAGGACCCCAAGCATTTGTTGCTAGTTGGACATTATCCCAGTCCAACCTATAATGAGGTGCCCTGCATTCATGGAGCTCTGTGCACCCTCACAACAGTCCACGTACGCCGTCTCAGTCTGTCCTCATAGTAGCTCTGAGATAGTAGGTTGGGTGACTGAGGAGACAGATAGAGATGTTAAAGGTCTACTAGTATCACACAACTTCCTAGGGACAGAATGGAGACTTAGATCTGAATCACTGGGCTTTCAGGACCCGTGGAGGTTGGTTGGTTGGTTGACCGTGCAGAACAGCAGGAGAGGAAAGTACATTTCCCTCTGGCTGAGAATTTGGCCCCAGGTGCTAGCAGTAGTGATGTTAATGTGACTGCCACAGCCTTATGGGTCAGTAAGGACTCCTGAAGCCGCTGTACTGCCCTTCATTCCTGGGGAACTCTCTTCGGATCCGCCAGCGGCAGCAGCTGGGCAGGATGGCAAAGTCGGCCATGTCCTGGGAGCCAAAGCGCCAGGTGGTGTAGCACCTGTAGGCACAGTGCCGCAGGCGAGTGTTGGTGGCCTCCCCCTCCAAGGCCAGCAGGGGCTCCTGGTAGAGCAGGAGGATCTGCAGGGCGTGTCTGGACAGCACTAGTTTTCCAAACAGCTGGGAGGTGGTGATGCAGGCCCCTGGCTTCCTCCTGCAGCACAGCTCCTCCAGGCATCTGCGACTCTCGGGGAGCTGGGACGGGAGGCAGCTTCCACACTGGCACCAGGTTGGCCTGTCCCTGGATTTAGGCGTCGCCTCTACATGAAGTGGCTGCATCTCCTCTGGTTGTCCAGGAATGGGGAGTGGGTCACGCAGAGACAAGGGCAGCTTGGTCAGATCTGTGAAGTCCATCGGGGGTCTCTGGAAAAGTGAAGTTGCCATACCCATCAGTGGAGACAACCCCTGAGGTTGTAGATTCTTTAATTCTACTAACTTATAAAATCATATTTAATAATCACATTAATTATAGTAACATTTGTTAAACATGTGTCAGGCCCAGACTTGCATTTAAACCATGTAAGCCTTTGGAGAACCTCAAGGGGTATGAATCTTGTCTCCATTTTGCAGATTTAGAAAAGGAAAGTCAGAAAAGCCAGGCCTCAGTTCAGGTATCACCTCTTGCCCTGGCCAACTCTGCTAGTAGCTCCCCTTTCAGATGATTGTCTTATCACACCATGATATTTTACATTGTTCACAGGGCTTACCACCATCTGAAATGATCTTATTGATTTATATGTTTACCTGATTGCTGTTCTTTCATATGAAAGTAGGACCCTGTCTGCTCGGTTTACCGCCATGTCCCTGATGCCCAGCACAGTGCTTAGCACATGGTGGACAGTAAATATCTGTTTACTCATTCCCACCCTTTCCTGGACTTCCAGACTCTCTCTACTGGCACATCCATTTGTTATCCTCCAAGAGAAGTTGCAGTAATTGCAGTGGCAGAGCAACATGGAGACATTAGCTGTTTAAGAGCTGACAGGCTGTGGTGTTGCACATTGACACACAGCTGCTCTGCTTATTGATGTTTAATCACAGTAACTTGCATTTGCTAACAGGCACCTGTAAAAAATATAACTGCAGTAGCAGAAGCAGGAAACAAGCAACTGGAATAGAACAATACCCCTTTAGGCTTAGTGTAGTAGAAGTCCCTAAGCTGTATGAGCTGAGTCCTTGGGCTGTTGACCAGCTTGCCCCCATATAAGGAGTGTAGAATGTACCCTCCGAGAGAATTGCACCAACTCCCTTGCCTTGATTTATCTAAAACTTGCTTCTGTATAAAAGTAAAAACCCTGCTGTGCTTGGGGCTCAGACTTTGGGAATTATCCCTCTGGACTGTGGCACCACTAATGAAGTGTTGCTTCCAGATCTTGGTGTCCTGACCCTCACTTCCCACCACATTGCTATGTCTGTGATTTGTGACAAAGAAGGCCTGAATCAAGTACATGAAAACTGAGCAGGTCTTGTATATGAGTGTTAGCAGGAGCGCCAGTCATGATAACTGAATGGTGGAAACAACCCTAGTATCCATCACCTGATGAGTGGACGGATATATGTGTTCCGTCATGTTCAGATGTAGGACGCATGCTATGCAATGTGCTAAGTGAAAGAAGCCAGATGCAAAGGACCACAGAATGTATGATTCCATTCATTCCAGATTTCTACAATAGGCAAATCAGTAGAGATAGAAAGTAGGTTAGTAGTTTCCAGGGGCAAACAGGAAAGGGAAATGAGTATGGGAAGTAGTTGCTTAATGGAGGTGAGTTTTCCTTTTCGGGTGATGAGTGGCTCTGGAGCTAGCTGGAGGCAATGATTGCACAGAATTGGGAATGTGCTGAATATCGCTGAATTGTACACTTTAAAATGGTTGAAATAGTTGATTTTATGTTATGTGCATTTATGTTATGTGCATTTACACATACACAAAAGCAGTGAAAAATTAATTGTTCACTTTCTACTCACACCCCACAAGGACATTACAAGAATGAAAAAAATCTGGCCAGCCTCTCAATCAAATTGAGCTGTCAATACAAAGAACAGTACATCATGTTCAAATTGAGTTTATTTCAGGAATGCAAACTTGGCTTAATATTTGAAAATCAATCAGTGTAATTCACCACATCACGGCGGGGTGGGGGGGACCCTCATGGATCATTTCAAAAGAAGCAGAAAAAACATTATTTTAAAATTAAATATCCATTCATGACAAAAGAAATTTTTTTTTTGTGGTGCTAGAGATGGAACCCAGGGCCCCCAAGTACTCCACCACTGAGCTGCTACATCCTTCAACCCTGTGATGAAAATTCTTAGCAACTAGGCCCAGAAGGGAATTTTCTTAATCTGAGAGAGCATTCTTAAAAACTTACAACAAACACTATGACTGTGAAATGGGAAGAGCCTTCTTCCTGAGACAGGGAATGAGACCAAGGTGCCTGTGGTCACCACTTCTGCGTGGTACTGCACCAGGGTCCTGGCCAGTGCTATAAACACCAGACACTAGACAGAGGCGAGCAGGGATCCTTCCCTACAGCCTCCAGAGGGAGCAGGGCCCTGCCAACACCCTAATTTCAGGAATTTTGCTTCCAGACAGTGGCAGATTGATTTCTGTTTTTTTTTGTTTTGTTTTGTTTTGGTACTGGAGATTGAACTCAGGAGCATTCGATCACTGAGCCACATCCCCAGCCCTATTTTGTGTTTTATGTAGAGACAGGGTCTCACTGAGTTGCTTAGCGCCTCGCCGTTGCTGAGGCTGGCTTTGAACTCGTGATTCTCCTGTCTCAGCTTCTCAAAGTGCTGGGATTACAGGTGTGTGCCACCAGGCATGGCTGATTTCTGTTGTTTTAAGCCCCCTAGTTTGTGGGAACTGGTGATGGCGACCCTAGGAAATTAATAGAGGTAGTGGAGATGCTCAGCCACTAGCATTGCTGGAGTATGAATTCCACTAGAGTATGAACCACCACTTTGGAGCACTGTTTGTTAGTATCTGCTGAAGCTGAACTTATGTCTGTCTCTGACTCAGACTTCCACTCTTGGGCAGTCACTTGGCAGAGTACCATATGTTTACCATGGCAGCATGACTGGCAGCCCCAAACCAGAAATTACCTAAACATCCACTGACAGAAGAATGGATAAGTGAGTTGGACTGAACCCAGGGCCTTGTGCATACCAGCTAAGAGCTCTACTACTTAACTACACCCCCAGCAGAGAATATTCAATTTTTAAATCTGAGAGCTGGTTACGTGAATAGGTTTACTTTGTTAAAATTCATACAGATGATTTCTAGATGCATTTATATTTAAAATTAAATTTTCTTAAAAAAGGACTAAGCTTTTAACTTTTAACTTACCGGTACTTCTTGGCCCTTGACATGTTGTAGACTTTTCCCAAGTAGCTGCTTGTCTATCATCCGAATGTGGGATTCGTCCACAAAGGACACATACTTTAATGTCTAGGAAAAGAAGGTTAAGAAGTTCATCCATTTATGTACAGAATTATCAAGAATTGCCTATATAAATATATCTAAAGGCAACAGTTGTTCCCATTTACCAAGTGACAAACTGTTGAACATACTAACCCAAAACTTGTTGTACAAGAAAGAATGAGTTCTGAGTCTAGAGCAAATCAGAACTGGAACCCCTTGCATCTTAACATGTAAACTCAGCCCATCCACCTCCTATTGCCCGGTGCTTAGTGCCCCTGAGCACCGTGTAACATTCCTGTGTGGTGGTCTCTCAGGTGCAGTTACTCTAGATTCAATATCTCCAGGAAGTTACGATACTGCAACTTAAATTGTTTACGTGTTCATAAAATTTCATATCATCTTGGGTCATGAAATGGCGATTACTTTTAGTTGCAAGAGTTAACTTGCATTTCAGTTGGGAACACATGTACAATGGACAATGAGTTGTGCACTCAGCTGCTAGAAAGACAGTAACGTTCTTTAATGAGGGAAAAACAAAGGAACCCTCTTTGTTTTTCTCTTTGTTTTTTGGTATGAGATTTCTCTTTAGGGAGAAGTCATGGAGTACAGTTTAGCAGACCTGCTTAATAAAGTCCAGATTAACCAAATCAAAACAATATAGATGAGGCTCCAATCCCCTGCGTCTATACTCCAGTCCTAGGCTCTTTTCCAGAGGTATCTACCATGACCACTTCTGTGTGTGCCATAGTACTTTTTTTTTTTTTTAATATTTTTTTTAGTTGTAGATGGACACAATATTTTAATTTAATTTATTTATTTATATGTGGTGCTGAGGATCGAACCCAGTGACTCATGCATGTGAGGCAAGCTCTCTGCCACTGAGCTACAGCCTCAGCCCCCCATAGTACTTTTTGTATATACACATACGCCTACACCCATGTGTGTTCATGTGGTTTTTTTTTTTGGTACCAGGGATTGAACTCAGGGGCACTCGACCCCTGAGCCACATCCCCAGCCCTATTTTGTGTTTTATGTAGAGACAGGGTCTCACTCAGTTGCTTAGCACCTCGCCGTTGCTGAGGCTGGCTTTTTTTTTTTTTTTTTAACATTTATTTTTTAGTTGTAGGTGGACAGAATATCTTTATTTTATTTTTATGTGGTGCTGAGGATTGAACCCATTGCCTCACACATGCTGGGCAAGCATTCTACCACTGCACCATAACCCCAGCCCCCTGAGGCTGGCTTTGAACTCGCGATTCTCCTGTCTCAGCCTCCCGAAGTGCTGGGATTACAGGCATGTGCCACTGCGCCCAGCTGTTCATGTGTTTTTATATGAAATAAACATGTAGGGAATACATGGAGAATATATGGAATTAGTTTACTATGGAATTAGTTTATAACCTATTTATCATACCATACATATTATTCTTCCATTTGCTTTTTTCCCTCTCAAGAAAGTGTCCTGGACATCTACTCTTGCCAGTTGCTGTAACTTAGCAGTTTGAGCATACATCCTGAGGCTAGCCTGCCTAAGTTGAAATTTCCTGTCTACCATTTACTAGCTGTATGACTTTGAGCAAGTTATCTGACTTTCCTATGCCTCAGTTTGTTTACAAATACACAGGGATAACAGTGGTGACTACCTTATTGGGTTGTTGTGAGGGTCTAGTGGGTTAATGTATACCCAGCACTTAGAAGTGCTATATGAAGGTCTGCTTTTTTTTTTTTTAAATATTTTTTAGTTATACATGGACACAGTGTCTTTATTTTGTTTACTTATTTTTATATAGTGCTGAGGATCGAACCCAGTGCCTCACACGTGTGAGGCAAGCGCTCTACCTCCGAGCCACAACTTCAGCCCAGAGGTCTGCTCTTATAACTATCACCTCATTCTTTTTTTTTTTTTTTTTTTTTTTTTAATTTTTTTTTCTTTTAGTTGTAGATGGACACAATGTCTTTATTTTATTGGTTTGTATGTGGTGCTGAGGATCGAACCCAGGGCCTCACGCATGCGAGGCAAGCGCTCTACCGCTGAGCTACAATCCCAGCCCCTCACCTCATTCTTTTCAGCAAGTGCCTGGCATTACTTACTTTGGGTTTCTCATAGTCTCTTTTAACATTTACCCGGTGGACATCTGGGTGGGTACTGTTTCTTCGTGGTTAATAATCTTTTATTAATTATTAATAATTTAGTAAACAGTGCTGCAGTGGATACCTGGAGCTCTCATGTACGGGCTTCTCTGGGGTGGGTATGAGGAAGTAGAAATCCCAGCTGTAAGGTATGTCTCATTTAAATGTTACCAGTCACAGCCATATTGTTCTCCAAAGTCACTATGCTTGTGGGGACTGTACCAATTTAATAAATGACAAAGTTGACAAATCCTGGAACATAAAATTTTATCTACCCCACATATCTTCTCTGTTTTTGTTCCTATTCTTCCTTGAGACCAAAGGATTCATCAGAGAAATGGTCATTAGGGTAGTCCAGGGACTTCCCAACTGTGGGATTAAACCTGTGATTTGGGCTGAATTGTTTGCATTCTTAGCCACCTAGTTGAACCTTTGGGGATCTTGGCGTCCCCTGAACACAGTGTGCCTCACCGGCTTTGGCTCCACGATGGCCTCACACTTCTTGCTGTAGTAGTATTCGTTGACTGCGCAGGGTTGGCAGCACTTGCAACAGGGGTACACGTGGGATCGACAGAAGGCGCTCGAGTAAGTGTTGATGAGAAGGTCAATGAACACAGTGGCCTGGCAGAAACGCAGACAAGCGCCCTGGTAGTGAGACTTCTTTTTGCCAAACCATTTTCTTTTCTTTTTTTTTTTTTAATAATATTTTTTAGTTGTAGGTGGACACAATATCTTTATTGATTTATTTTTATGTGGTGCTGAGGATCGAACCCAGGGCCTCACGCATGCGAGGCAAGCGCTCTACCACTGAGCCACAATCCCAGCCCCAAACCATTTTCTTAAAGTGTGGGAAAAACTTTGGGAAAGAGAATCTCTTACCAAACCAAAGTAGGAGAGGGTGGATCCGACGTACACGACCAGCTGGATAATGTCAAATTTCCCTCCCTGGAAACAGAGTGGGGATGTTACTCAGCTGAGATTCAGAGCTCCCTGGCTCTCACATGCAGTTGTGGCTTCTGGCAGGGAGCGCAGCCTCTTGCTGTGACTGACAGATGCACCCGTGTGCTCGCGGCTGCAGAGTGCGGTGTGTCTGCTGTCCAGGCTCTGCCTGGACCATGGATGTTTTAAGTTAATACATTAAACCACTGAAGGCTTGTTGTTGGCCATACAAATTGAATCGTTTCAGACAAGCTTTCCCTAGAAATGGCGTGAGGTGACTTCAGAAGCAGAAGGAAAGAAATGTCTGCAGAAACGCTAACTTCCTGGAGGTGTCCTTGTGGTCATTATTTTCAATGGCCTTTTCATCCTCTCAGCTGTGTCTTATTGATTCTTGTGGTTCAAGAACCCATGTTACATAAATCATATGCTGTGGAGCAGGTTGCTGGGATGATCTGCTGAATTTTCATGTCTGGTACCCTCTCCTTCCTTCCTTCTGGAGCCAGCACCTCAGTTTTCTGTTGGACAACCATTTCTCCCCGTATCGGCCCTCTCCTCCAGACCCTTGGCTGGGTCAAAGCTCGTTCAAGACCAGCCACTGAGAGTACGGCAGAACCTGATCACAGTGATTAGGGCAGCAATTGGTATGTGGCCCATACCGAGCCAGTCAGAACTAATAGCTGCTGCCCGAGTCCTTTGCTGAAACTTCTGGGAAAGAGGTGTTCTTTTCATTGAGGTCACTAAACTGGTTAAGCTATCAGGAACGGCCTGACACCACCATGTAGGTATGGCCAGCCTGAGAACGATGTCCAGGCAGGAGAACAGATACAAGAGACAGAGGGAGATAGATTCCTGATGATCTTATTTGAATACCTGGACCCAGCCATATCTGAAGCCTGAAATTACCCCTGAACTTTCAGTTATATGAATAAAAACAAACCAAAACAAAGATTCCCCCAAGGCAAATTGAGTTGTATTCTATTACTATAAACTATTTTGCTGGGGTCCGTCCTCCCTCCCTCTTTTCCTTCCCTTTATCTCTCTTTCTCCCTCTATGTCCTTCCTCCCTCTCTGCCTTTCTCTCTTACCTTTCTTTCTTGTTGACTCTTAACAAGTTTTTCCCAGTCCCATTCTGTACCCTCCAGAAGGCTCGTTTGTGGATAGAACCCTAAGGACATTTCTTTCCCATCTCTTATCTCACAAGCAAAATGCACAGCACCAGCTGATGACTGTGATTCAAAAGGTTCACTCCCCGAAGCCACAACAGCAACAATTGGGACACAATCATAGGATGAAGGTGCCCAGGGCTGGAAAAGAGAGACTTACAGTACCAAAAACCAGGATGTCAAAACGGATCCCAAAGACTTTTATCAAAGTCCGTTTCTCGACATTGTTTTCCTTATAGTACTTGGCATATCTGCAGGAGAAAAAGAATCTATATTTACAAAGTTCTCTTTGAAAGTACTGGAATTTTATGGAGAGAAAAACCAAACCAGGGGCTGAGGCTACGGCTCAGTGGTTGAGCGCTTGCCTTGCATACGTGAGGCACTGGGTTCGATCCTCAGCACCACATAAAATAAATAAAGATATTGTGTTCCTCTACAACAAAACAAAATATTAAAAAAAAAAAAAAAAAAAAAAACCAAACCAGTAGCCAATCCAATCTTCCTTGTAGGTCTGATCCAGTTGGCAAAGGGAAGAACACAATTCAGAGAGAATTATACTCTGAATACCCGAAATCACAGAGCATCCCCAGGTTACCTGCTCTGTTTCCATCATCTCAGAGTGATAGGAAATTAGCTTTTAATTTAAGATTAAAATGAACACATTTTAAACCAGGATTAAAAATAAGCAGAGGAATTTAAAGACGAACTTCAAGCGATGTGATTATTGCTTAAGAAAGAAAAATAGTTTTGGCTTCTAGACCAAAGCATGGGTGGATTTTAGATACCTGTTACTGGATTGAGAGCAGGTGTATTTCAGCACTCTGTCCTCCTGTGTTTCCTTGGGTTCCATGTTTGTCTGTTTGGCATTCATTGATCACAGAACCAAACTAAAGGCCAAAGTTGTTCACCTCTTCCCTGCAACCCAGCTTTTGTGAGTCCATGAAAATCATCTCATAAACCCTCCAACCAGTCCTAAGGCCATAACCCAGCCACCTCTTGTGTCTAACTCACACACCAGACCAGTTTTTCTCCTGCCCGCAGTCACCCAGGGCCAGGAAGGGCCAGCACAGCTTATCCCAGCCCTGCTCACCTTTCTCAGGGAAGCCACGGGAGCGAGTCTACACTATGATTCCTTTGACCCCCTCTGGGTCAAAGCCTCCCCCAAGTCCCTGCGTGGCATGGCCTGCTCCCACCTCTTGGGAAATGTATGTACTAGATTCTCTCAGCAGCATCAACCTTTCTATGTCATCACTCAGTCACCTTAATAAATCAAGGCCTGGCACAAATCACAGCACTCCAGATATGCAGCTCTTATTAGGGCTATAGTCAGGACAAGTGGTAGGTTTTATTTTTTGTCAGTAATCAGGAACACTGAACAAATGCCTCAGGGAACTTGTAAGTGCATCCCTCCCTCTCTCGACATTTTGCTGGTTGTTTTTAGATAAGGGTATGCTTTTCTTTCTCAATTATTAATTCACAATCTACTTATAGGTGTAGGAAGAGAAGAAAACAGAAGACAGATGCTCTGCCAAAATAGAGTGCAAACATCTGAAGCTTTATTTAAAGGTCTCAGAGTCTGACGTTGAGACCAGCTAGGTATTCTAGGTATTCTCAGGCACTTACCTCAATGCCTGTTTCAGTTTCCTTGCATCTAAATGTACCATTCCTGCTCTATTGAGTGATTCATTTTTTAATACTCAAGCAAGTCTGAATCACTATTCCAGGCCCTGGGGCTGGCATTATGGCCCCATGCAAGCTGGTTTGCCTGAGAAGTTAGCCTCGTACAGTAGGTACTTGAATTTCTGCTTCCAGTGTCTTGGTGCAGTAGTTCTAAAACTGAGTCATATGGGGAGAATGTGGCCAAAAGGAAGACTCCTGGGTTTGAACCCCAAAGTGTGGTTTCAGAAGATCCAAGATGTTTCTAGGGGTCTATATCTCCACTGAGGATCAGTTGGCCACACTGTGAGCATCACTGAGACTAGACAGGGTGCTTTTGTGCACATTGTAATGGGTTGAATACTGGCTCAGTAGTGCTTGCCTATAATCCCAGCTACTCCTGAGGCAGGAGGAATGCAAGTTCAAAGCCAGAATAGGCAATTTAGTGACACCCTATCTCAAAAATAACAAAGGCTGGAACTGTAGCTCAGTGGTACAGCACTTGATTGGCATACATGAGGCTTTGGATTCAACCCCCAGCACTACAAAAAAAAAAAAAAAGGTTCAAGTCTCTAAACCTCAGGACCTATGAATATGACCTTATTAGGAAATAGGGTCTTTGCAGATGCAATTAAGTTAAGGATCTCAAGATGAGATTATCCTGGATTTAAGGTAGGCCCTCAATCCAATTGTTTGGAGTCCTTATGAAATAAGGACGTAGAAACACAAAGGAGAAAATCATGTGGAGATGGAGGCAGAGCTTGGAGCAATGCAGTACAAGGTAAGGGATGCCTGGAGCCACCAGAAGTTGTCAGAGGCAAAAAAGATTCTCCCCTTGAGCTTTCAGAGGGATTATGGTCCTACTGATACCTGATTTGTGACTTCTGGTATCTATGAGAGAATATATGCCTGTTGTTGTAAGCCATCAAATTTGTGGCAATTTGTTATAGCAGCCACACACACACACACTGTCTGAGACCTGACAGGTGCATTGTGCATTCTGTGTGGGGCTGTCCTACTTCACACTTGCTGAAAATCAGCTAAATTCCATGTTCACTGAATACAGGTATTTGACAGTGAATATTTTTGTGGAAGACAAAATTCTGCGATTTGTTTGACTTCTTTAACTTTCTGTTTTAGAAAGTTACATTTTCTCATAAATTTCATCTAACATGTAATTTCCTTCTCTTTTGTGTAGCTATTTGAAAATAACTTTTCCATTTACCCATCAGATCTCAACAATTTATTTTTGGCCAAAGATTTCTTCTGGTGCTCATTCTAGGCAACAAATGTGCTAACACTTTGTTCTGAAAGAACACCAACGTCACCAACGTCACGACCCCCTTGGGGCTTCAGAAAGCTATCTCCCACCAGGAGCTGATGTTCTTAGGCTTAGCTCAGAGACTTGGAGGACATTTGCTGACGTCTGGCTGGTATGTGGCTCTGCGTGCTTCTGCTGACTATTAAGAATACAGCCTGGAAGGGCAGCCAGGGGACTGCTGATCCTGTCCTCTGTTCTTGCTAATTGTCATAAGCCCATTCAGCAGAGCAGCAGGGGATGATCCAAAAAGTACCTAAACTAGGAGCTGTTTTCAGGGGCCTGCCTGAGACTCCGTTGACCCAGAGGAGGCAAAAAGCATCAGCCAAACTCTGAGACGCAGATCTTGAACTCAAACGCCCACAGGGGCCATGCAGATAGGAGGCCGGAAGGAGTGATGAGGCAGTGAGAACCCCCAAAACCCATGAGCTTCCTAGAGGGACCATGGTGCTCAGCTCCAGCTGTGGTTGCCAGGTGGAATATGGACTCAGGGTCCATATTTTGTTTTCTCAAATAGTTCAATTTTTCAGGAAAGGCAGGAAGTCCTAATTTTTATGTATTATATAAATTTTAAAGTTTATGTATTCTCAAGTTTTAAAACACTGTCCAGGCTAAAACAAGTGAACCCAAGTGAAAACACCGTCAAGGGCTGCCTGCCAGTTAATGATGCTGCTTTGAGTAAACTATGAAGAGATCTGAGGACCGCAGGAGGGTTAGGAGGCCATGAGGGAGCACGTGTGTGTGCAGGTACAGATTAACTAGGCATCTTATTTATTTCCTCAAGAAGCTCGCAACCTAGCTATAGAGCCACAATGTTGTCAGGTGAAGCATCTAAGAAGAAAGTATATTTGGGATGCCAGATGATATAGTCCAGACTAGCAGTTCTCAAACTTTAATATGCACATGAATTTTCCTAAGGATCTTGTTTAAGTGCAAATTTTCATTCATTGAGTTGGGTGAGGGAGGGTCCCTGTGATCTTCTGCAGTATAGCAAGCTCCCAGCTGAGGCCCATGACACTGGTTCCAGGACCACACTTTGAGGACCCAGGGTCTAGATTGATGTTCTCAAACTCGAGTGAGCAGCAGATTCCTGTGGAGACGTGAAGATGCAGATTGCTGGGCACCACCCTGGACTTTGGGGTTCTGTAGATCAGATGTGGACCTGAGCATGTGCACATCTGAGTTCCATGGGAAGCTGAGGCTGAGCCATGCTTTGAGAGCTATTAGTCTAGACCATAAATACTAATGAGATTCTTGAATGTTAACATGTTTTCCAAGTTGCTTCCCAGAACCTGTGTTCTCATCTGTACAGTTTGTCTTTGTAACTAGGAAAGCACAGTCCTCAGGAAAGGGCAAGATGCCATAGGCGTCCTACCCACCCTGCCTGGAGAGGCCTTCCCTGGTCAATCTGCCACCTGTCACTCTGTCCTGCTTGATTTTCTTCATGGCACTTATCAGCAGAAATTTTCTAGCTGGATTTGTTCTGTTGAGGCCTAATTTACATACAAGAAAATGAACAAGCCCTAAGCGTCCTATTTAATGAGTTATTTATTTATTTTTGGTACCAGGGATTGAACTCAGGAGTACTCAACCACTGAGCCACATCGCCAGCATTATTTTGTGTTTTATGTAGAGACAGGTTCTCACTGAGTTGCTTAGTACTTCGCCATTGCTGAGGCTGGCTTTGAACTCACGATCCTCCTGCCTCAGCCTCCCAAGCTGCTGGGATTACAGGCATGCACCACTGCACCCAGCTGTTTAATGAGGTTTGACAAATGAGTTCAATCCCCAGTACTGCCCCCACCAAAAAAATAAGTATTGACAAATGAGTGTCCTGTATAATCTGTATCTCTATCAAAATTCCATTATCTCAGTACATGCCCCTGTCCTAGAAAACTCTCTTACACTCCGTTCAAGCCAAATCCTACAGCATGCAGCAGCTCCCCAGCACAGCTACCGCTGTTCTATCTTCTATCATTGATGAATTTTGCCTGTTCTTGAACTTCATCTAAATGACAGGTAGTAAGTGCTTATTTAGGTCTAGCTTCTTTCACTCAATGTCTATAGGACTGATTCATCCATGTTGTAGTATATACTGGTAGTTTGTCCCTTTTTTTTTCTTGAGGCAGGGTCTCACCCACAGGCAGTGATAGGTCATAGAGACCATGTTAGGGCCAGGTTACTAACAGAGTTGTAGGAACAGGCTGAACAGACGATCCAGACAGGAGGTAAGATGGAAACTAAGTTAGGATGGCACAGGCTCACTACCAGGTAAGAATCAGGAGCAGGGGTGTCGGGAGCTGTGCAGAGGGTCCAAACAGGCATGAGTCACACTGTGGCAGCAGGAGTGTCGGGGAGCCAGAATGTGGGTGAGTTCATAGGGCTGAAGTTCAGAAGCCAGAGGCACACACCATATACTACAAAGAAACTTTAAAACACCACACTTGAAGATGAGACACGGCCCACAATATCAAGTCTTCAAAATGTTCTTACCTGGCCTGGATGAGGCCCTGGATTCAGTCTCCAGCACCATGCAAAAGAAAAGTTGTTACTAAAGGGATTTCTGATCAAGATGGCAGCCTGAGCTTACAATGGTTACACTTAAGATTTTTTGACTTTATGAGGATGTGAAAACCATACATGTTCTGTGGAAACCACACTGGCTTTTGAATTGCATATTGTCCTGGGCCAGTGAGATACTCTCTCAGTGCTAGACCACGGCATTGAGCCCCCACCCCTGTCGTGAGGGGAAACAACCTATACTCTACTGTGCACTGCGTTTCTAAGCTAGCTGTTTAGTTGGTTAAGTGCACATTCCATGCATTTTCAATTTACAATGCTGTTACCAGGACAGAGCCCCATTGTACACCAAGGAGCCAGCTTTACAGGAAGCTCCACCACCCTCCTCAAACACCTGGAGGTGCAAGACAAAATATCTGGAGGTATAGCTCAGTGGTAGAAAACTTGTGTAGCACATACAAGGTCCTGGGTTCAATCTGCAGCACAAGAGAAATAAAAATACCAATACATTATTGAGCGCAAAACAAAAAAGGACACTTTTTCAGGTGCTCATCATGTTAGTGGGGATTGAAGTCATGTGATCCTCAGAAGCAAATGAACCTGATCCAACTCTGGGGAGCTAGAGTTTGAGCACACTTATAGGAAATGGGACTGGAGCTGCAGAAGGCCCACAGAATAAAGAGCAGGAATTTGATTCTTTAGTATAGTAAAAAGATCTCAAGCCCAGAAATTAAACTAAAAACGGGTTCACAGTTGATAATTGCCATGTAGTCCCAAGAGCAACAACCTCAAAATGACATAGTGGCTCCAGAGGAATGCCAGGAGGCCATCCCTGCTGAAGGCAAGCCCCCCGCAAAGATCCCAAAACCCACAGAGAGAAACCCACTCGAGTTACTTCAGAGACTAGGCCAATATGAAAGGGATCATACAACAGAACGGACAAAAGAGGAGCCATAAGGTAAGAATGGAACTCACTGAAGTTTGTGACTTTGAAAAAAAATCCTAGAAATAAAAATATAGCCATAGAAATTTTAAAAAATCTAAAAGCATATGATAAAATGTTCATAACTTTTGACCCAAGTATTCTGTTTCTAGGAATTTACCTAAGGAGATAACCTGGAATTCAAACAAAGATTTCTGTGCAAAGGTGTACACTGTAGAGTTATTTAGACTAAAAAGAGTAAAAATACCTAGATGTTCAGTGATGGAGGAATAGGTGAAGAAGTCAGGAGATGAAAGGAAGGAGCACTAGTCTAGAGATACGGCAACCTGGCTTAGATGTATGGCTCTTAGCTGTGGGTCTTGGGCAGATCATTTAACCTTTCCGGGCTTCCCCCCATGGTTGTGGTGAGGTATTGGGAGGGTGCTGGTAAGTGCCTTGTATACAGAAGACCCTCCCTAAGCTGCACCATTGTTATCAGTACACCCACAATGGAATGTCGTGATCATCAGTGTGATGACCACAAGGGATTTGAAGTGTACTGAGTGTAAAAATAACAACGATAACAAAAATCTCACAGAATACCAAAGTATATGTGTGCTGTGATCTCTTACGAGCATCGTGGAAGAATTGGGACAGACCAAGGAAAATTCAACCTTTCTCTGTTTCCCAACTTTGTTGTTGATTTACAAAGAGTGTGCGCCGGCCCCAGCTCTTAGAGGAGGTCCTCTTCTCTCATCTTGCTGCCTTGGGAAACCAAACTGGCCTGACTGCTGGGATGCAGTTCAGCCCCCTCCCTGAAGCCCCCTGGGGCCAGCTGTTGAGGGTCTATTACCTGAAGTTGTAGCCAGGGTACAGGGACTCATTGGTGGTCTTGTCGTCAAGGCGACGGAAACTGTATTTGGGACGGCAGTGATGGGACCAGCTGTCCAGGTTGCAGTCCCAGTAGATCTCAATGCCCATGATTCCTCCCTGGGGGAGTCAACAAGGGACAGTCTCTAAGTCGGCTGGGCTATGCGACCCCCAGGCATCTCCCTGCACAGCGATCAGCGCTGTAGGGAAGGTTTTCTCTTTAAAGGGAAAATGCAGATTAAAGGTTTCAGAGCCATAAGGTGAGCTAGATTCCTGGGGCAGTCGCTCTCCCTGTTCTTCCTCCTATCCAGGACACGCCACCTTTAGACTTCTTCCTAAAATACAACTTTAAACAAACCCTCCCTGCACTCAAACAATTTTAATGACCCCCATTAAACATCAAGTTGAGGGCTGGGTTGTGGCTCAGTGGTAGAGCGCTTGCCTAGCAGGTGTGAGGCACTGAGTTCAAACCTCAGCACCACCTAAAAATAAATAAAGGTATTGTGTCCATCTGTAACTTAAATAAACAAACAAACAAACAAACAAACAAATAAATAGAATAAAGTTGAATCTGGGAACAGTGGCACAAGCCTGGAATCCCAGCCACTCGGGAGCCTGAGACAGGAAGATCGTAAGTTTGAGGCCAGCCTCAGCAATTTGGTGAGATCCTCAGAAACTTAGCAAGACACTGTCTCAAAATTAAAAAAATTGAAAGGACAGGGGATGTAGCTCAGTGGAAAGTGCCCTGGGTCAAATCCCCAGCAACACTTCCAAAACAAACAAACTTGTCAGACTGGAACTCAGGGCACTCCACCAAATACCTCTTCTGCATTCTCTCTCAATGATCCCTAGAAGCAGCTCCTGGCAGTAAGAGTAAGTTAAGGTCTTAAGCTAGGGAGACTACCCTGGACCACCCCGGTGGGCCAGTGGCCCTCTCATGAAGGTAAGTTGTATGAAAGAGGAGAGGGAATAAGGAGCCAACGTGACCTCTGACGCAAGGTGCTGCACTGCGGGTTCTGGGGGGGCAAGGGAGTGCCAACCAGGAAATGCAAGGCAGGCAGCCCTGGAAGGGGGAAGGGGGAAGGGGGAAGCCGAGGCCGTGCGTTTCCCCAGAGCCTCCAGAGGGAGCATGGCCCCGCCAACACCTCGATTTCATCTCAGCAAAAGTAATTTTAGACTTCAGACCTCCAGAAAGAGAAGGAAGTGTGTGTTCTTCTCCATGTGGTGCTGAGGATCAAACCCAGTGGCTCACACGCACTAGGCAAACACCCCAGCCCTGAGCCACAACCCCACCTCTCGACAGCTTTCATCCTCTGACACACATCTCCACTGAACAAAGACAAGACACCACCCACCTGGACTGCCACATCCGAAAAGTTATCTCCTGTTTCCCGGAAGATGTCTCCTAGCCGGAAAATGGGACACTGTGGATTCTGAGTCTTGTGAAAGGTACAAGTGATGTTCAAACCTGGTAAGATGTTTCTCCTGTGCAAAATTGAAAGCAAACACATTTCTGGGAAACAGATCATGTCATTGGAGTGAGCCAGCGCAGCTGCTAGGCTGCACGAAGAGCCCCGTGATCCTGGTCCTGGGAACCCTGTGGAGTGTCCTCACACACTATGTCAGGGTTGGGCTGTGTGACCAACAGCATGTGGCAGAAACCACTCCCAAAGACTGTGGCTTCCATCTTGGTCACTTATTCATTTACTCTCTCAAATTGCTTGCTCTGGGGAAGCTAGCCACCATGTCCCAAGGAAACACAGGTGGTCCTAGGGTCAGATCCTCTTGGTAAGGAACTGAGGCCTGCTGTCAATAACCACATGAGTGAGCCTGGAAGGAGATTCCCAGCCCCAGTCAAGCCTAGAGATGACGGCAGCTTTGTGACAGATTGAATTTAACCTAGGAGACCAAGACCCAAACAGAACCATCCAGCAAATATATTCCCAGACTCTTGAAGTGTTGGTCATTTTAGAAGGTTTCTTTTTCACACTGCTGTAGATAACTGCTACACCCAGACATCCTGGGCACTTACGTGGTATAGTTGTGGCCAGGAAAGTCAATATTGTTCTTAATGAGCACAGTGAAGTTTTCAGCGCTGCTCAGAAGTGCAGGCCTGGGAGAGAAAAATAAGGATCAGTGACCACAGAGATAGGAGGTCAGGGAGTCAGTGAGACCCGAGACTTCTAGTTTTCTGCTTTAGTCTGGAGGATGAGATAAGAAGAATGGATGCAGCAATCTAGTGGGCAGAACCTTCCAAAATTCTCCATGAAGTCTTCCAGCTTCTCCAAGAATTTCTTCCTTCTTGAGACCCCATGGCACTGTGTCCCTCTGTCACTCTGATCATTGTATATTAGTTATGTGCAATGGTGTGTTGGGAAATGTTTAACAACCATCTCTCTAATCATCTCTAAGAAAAAAGGACTGATATATGTTTGCTGATTATCATGGTGTAAATACTCCTACAATAGCTGGTTTCAAGGTACCAAAGGGATACCATGAAGTTGAAGTTGGGATGGGCTGAGCATAATTGGCTTTGAACCTACTAGCTGGCTCCAGCACACCCCTATCTGTGGCTCTCCCACTGGGCCCAGAGTTCCTTCAGGGCTGGCACAACAGTTTCTTTCTTTTTTTTTCATATTTTTAAAAATTTATTTAATTAATTTATTATTTTTCTTTGTAGAATCACATCATACATTCAGTCATACATAAAGCTAGGGCTATGATGTCCATCTTATTCCACCATCTTTCCTGTCCCCATGCCCCCTCCCTCCCCTTTGACCAAAGTTCCTCCATTCTTCCCGTGTCCCCTCCCCCATTAAGGATCAGCATCCACTTATCAAAGAGAACATTCGACATTTGGTTTTTTGGGATTGACTTACTTCGCTTAGCATGATATTCAACTCCATCCATTCACCTGCAAATGCCATAACTTTATTCTTTTATTGCTGAGTAATATTCCATCGTGTATATATACCACAGTTTCTTTATCCATTCATCTATGGAAGGGCATCTAGGTTGGCTCCACAGTTTAGCTATTGTGAATTGAGCTGCTATAAACATTGAAGTGGCTGTGTCACTGTAGTATGATGTTTTTAAGTCTTTTAGGTATAGACCAAGGAGTGGGATCGCTGGGTCAAATGGTGGTTCCATTCCAAGTTTTCTAAGGAATCTCCATACTGCTTTCCAGATTGGTTGTACTAATTTGCAGTCCCACCAGCAATGTATGAGTGTGGCACAACAGTTTTCTAAGCCTGGCATTCTTGGCCTTTAGAACAGGCCACACACAGATAGATAATTGACTGGATTAGTCATTCCTTAGAGGTTGAGTAGTGTACAATTCTCTGTGAGTTAGAGGAGCTCAAATTCCAGACCCCAGGAGCCACCCACCATCCTCCCATCCCTCCATTCAGCAAATGTTTGTGGTATTGGTCTTGGAACTGGGCACTGGGGTATAGTGATGAGCAACTGTCAACATTTCTGCCCTTTTGTACTTGACAGTTTACAAAAGATGGAGAATGATACAGCCGGCACCCTGCTGCCTGGCATGTCTGAGTAGCACAGAAAGGGGTAAAGGGTCTTTGGAGAAGGCACCAGGAATAGCCTGCCCTTTATTCCAGGACTTCCAGTTTTGGCTTTGTGTGTGGGGGCTGCGTGAACCCTGTCTTTTTTGCCTGTCCAGCACCCGCTCCCCTTCTGACGGTAGAAGCTCAGCTTTCTCCCTTTGGGGAAGTCAGCTCCCCACTTCCGTCTGGAGAGGTCTGTGGGGATGACTCCACTTCCTGTCCATTCCTATGCTCCTGCATGGGCATGTGACCCAGGGCTGGCTCAACAGTGTGGTCCATTCCCCTTGGCCATCAGATTGGTTCAGAGATGGTCACATGAATTAAGCCAATGAGAAACATCCAGGGCTCTTGCAGGAACAACTGGAAAAGAGAAACTCTTTTTTTTTTTTTTTTTTGGTACCAGGTATTGAACTCAGGGGCACTCGACCACTGAGCCACATCCCCAGCCCTATTTTGTGTTTTATGTAGAGACAGGGTCTCACTGAGTTGCTTAGCACCTCGCCATTGCTGAGGCTGGCCTTGAACTCGCGATTCTCCTGTCTCAGCTTCCCTAAGTGTTGGGATTACAGGCTTGCACTACCGCACCCAGCTGAAACTTTTTTTTGCTGGGTGGTTAGTAGTAAGGATAGAGCAAACCTGGAATTCCCTGGACCACAATGCAAAGAAAGCCAGAATTAAAGAAAAAATAACTGAGGGGTGGGAGAGGAAGGAAGAGGGAAAGAGAATCTCACTGACATCATTTGAAGTCTGGATCAAGCTTTGCCTGAATTCAGGCCCTCTGGATGTTTTTGATTTATTGTTGTCAGAAAAACAAGCCAAAAAGTAACACCTCATTTTTTTTTTTTCCCTGAAGTCAGTTTAAGTTGGATTTCTGTCATTTACATTGAAAAACAAAATCTTGCCAGGCATGGTGGTGCACACCTGGAATCCCAGCAACTTGGGAGGCTGAGGCAGGAAGATTGCAAGTTCAAGGCTAGTCTCAGCAACCTAGTCCCTGTCTCAAAATTTAAAATGGGACTGGGGATATAGCTCAGTGGTAGAGCATCCCTGGGTTCAATTCCCAGCACTGCAAAACAAAACCAAAAAAAGAAAAGAAAACTTATTTACAACAAATGACTGCTATGTGCTAGATTGTTACCCATAGAACATTCTAAACCTCACACTTCCTAGGCAACACTCTAACAGAGGCTATGAGATCCGAAACTTTAAGGATCAAAATTCTTCATTCCTTTCATGTGACATTTACAACCTTGTATCTTTTTTTTTTTAAAATAATTTTTTAGTTGTAGATGGACACAATGTCTTTATTTTATTGTGTGGTGCTGAGGATCGAACCCAGGGCCTCACGCATGCGAGGCAAGCGCTCTACCGCTGAGCTACAATCCCAGCCCCACAACCTTGTATCTTGAATAGCAGATATCTGTGCGTCTGTTTTATCCCTTCTGTTGGACTGGAAGGGCCCTGGGACCTGCTCCATATCTGAACTTCCTGTGTCTCATATGCAGTTTAGCAGTCTGTTGTACATCGTCACATGTGAAGTATCTAGTGCTTCCTACGTGGCGATGGTGAATGGTGAAACGAGCCATCTTGACTAATTCATGTAGCACACAGGAAACTGGAGTGCAGTCAGAATACAGCCCAGGGACAGGCCTCTGAAGGCCCACGGTATTTATCTGTGAATGTGTTGGTGGCAGAGTCAGAACTGAAAGCCAGAGCTGAGCAAGGGGCCCCTTGTCTTCAACCAAGAGCTACTTGCATGTGGGCAGATTCCCACCCACAGCTGGGCAGTTCCTTCTGTGACCAAGAAACTTCCCTGACCTAGAAATGAACCTGGGTGAATAACCGTGGCCGGACAGGGCAGCCACTGCCTCAGCACTGGGGACACTGGCCTGAGCCTTCCACACGCCAGCTTAGGCAGTATTGCCCTTGCCCCACGCATGCTGGGAGAGTGGCCCTGAGTCACTTTGGTGTAGGTAGCTGCTAGGCAAGTGTGCTATTTAAATTTAAATTAATTCAAATTCAGCTGCTCACCCACCATAGCCACAATTCAAGTGGTGGCTACCACACTGGGCAGTGCATTCCCATCACTGCAGAAGCTCTGCTGGACGGTGCTGGTCTGGAGCAAGCACACGTCTAGGGCCAGATTGTATGTGTGTGTGTGAGCATGTATAAGCTAGGCATGGGGCTCACTTGACAATGCACAAGTATCATCTCATTTAATCCTTACAAACACCCCATGACGTAGGAGCAATTATTATTCTCATTTCACAGATGAGGAGACTGCCACTCAGAAAGGTTAAGCCACTTGCCCAAGATCACACAGCAAAGGTGTATTAGAAGCAAGATTTGAATTCAGGTCTTTCTACCTATTCTCTGCTGAAATGCATCAGCCCTTGTAGTTTCTAAGGTTTAACATCCTGATCTGTGTGTTAAAGAGAAATATCAATACAGAGAACCACCAAATCTGTATGTCAGGTGAGTGTTTAACTTGAGAAGATTCCTTCCTCCCCTCCCTTTTCTCTCTCTCCTTCCTCCCATTCCATTTCTCTCCTTCCTCCTCCCTGCCTTGTTCCTACCCTTCCTCACTCATATGAGCACTGGCGTTTCAGAACGAACCCTGCTGTGGCACTAGAGGCGGGGCCTGGAGGTGCCCTGGAAGGGCTCTGGGTGGCAGCTACGCACCAGCAGGTACACAGCTATTCTCCGTGTCGACAGCCAGCGCCTTCCCAGAGACACTGGTGTGTGGCTAGCAGTAGGCCTGGCTTGGGGACCCTGAAGCAGAAGGCCCAGGACTTTGCAGGGCTGCTCTGAGAAAGAAAAGCCCAAGCACCCTGGCAAGGCATCCCCTGGTCACTGCTGAGGGCCACTGCGTCTGTCCCCCACCCGTGCAACTCACCGGGGGGCCTCTTCTACAGCCTCGATGGGACACCAGGCAGAGACTTCACAGGTCTTCTGGTTCCCCTTGTACACTACACACCTGCCAGTCTGGATTCCTATGAGATGAGAGCCTCATACGTGAATTATCCAGGGGAGGCATGGACCCTACCCAAGCAGCAGCCTCAGCTCCCGTGAAGCCATCTTCACCCCCAGGCAAAGCCTGACACTGAACAGTCAGTCCTTTAGAAAGGACCAGATGGCACAGGGAGATCTGGGTTCCATTGGCCCTTTTGGCTTCTTCATGAGGAAAGATGCCTGAGAGGGAGCTGAGCAGTGTCTCCTCTCGCCGGGCACAGTAGACTAGCACCTGGCTCCTCAGATGGGCATCTGAGCCCTCTGCAGGGCACACGGCCTGCCCAGGGGTGGGCAGAGCCTCTGGACAAACATGGTGCACCTTCCTGAGCATCAGGAGAAGAGGGAGGATGGAGTGAGTGGCAAGCCTCGGCAAGTGGCCGATACCAGCTCAGCTCAGGGGTGTTATGGGAAGGAGGCCACGGTCATACACCTCTTGGGAGCATGCGCATTATAACCACTAACAGGTGGGCTTCTAATTTTTTTTTTTTCAGTATTTTTTGTCACATTGTCCAATGCCTTTTTAAGTTATAGCATGAGATTCTTCAGGCGAGTATGGGTTTTCCCTCCAGGTTCCCTGGGAATTCATGTTTAAGGTCCTCCACCTTCAGGGAAATTCAGGGAGAAAGTTCAGAAAACTCAGACAATGTGATGGGCAGGGTGATTTTTTACCCATCAGATCCTGGCCATGCCAGTTTTTTTTTTTTAAATTTTTTAATTTTTTTTTTAGTTGTAGTTGGACCCAATACTTTTATTTATTTTTATGTGGTGCTGAGGATTGAACCCAGTGTCTTGCATGTGCTAGGCCAGCACTCTACCTCTGAGCTGCAACCCCAGCCCCAACATGCCAGGTTTCGAGGAGCTTCTCTGGCTGGGAAATGGAGCTCAGTCCCCAGGCTGCAGCTGGTCTGCTTGGGAGAGGGCCAAGGCCCAGGGCAGACATGGGCTTGCCTGTGGCTCGGTGGTGGTTGGAAGAAGGCAGCCGAGAGCCAGAGACTGAGGACCTGAACGGGGCATTGTGAATGTCATCAAGGTGCCGGGACCCCTCCCCACCAGACTCCAGGGGAAAACCCAGAAGGTACCTTTGCTTTGCGGGTCCATCCATCCCTTTTTACAACCCCGGTCAGAGGAACAGAGCGTCCTGCGAGTGGGGTACTGCAGGGAGAAGGACAGGGCAGCGTGTCATTGGGACATGGAGGAGGCAGTGTCGCAACACAGACGTCCACACACAAGTGCCCATGGCAGCAGTGCCCACAATGGCCAGACAGCATAAACAGGCCACGTGGCTGTCAGAGGTGAACAAATGACACGTAGGACTTCCTATGTGGACTGTCACTCAGCCGCAAGGAGCGAAGCCCCCACACGTGCTATGCCACGCACGGACCTTGACGAAGATGCTGACTGGAAGCAGACAGATGCAAACGCCACGCTGTATGACTCCATGTGCGGGAAATGTCCCAGCAGGCACATCCATAGGGACAGGAAGCAGCTTGGTGGCTGCCAGGCTCTGCGGGGGGAGGAGTGGAGACTGGCTGCACATGGGGCGAGATTTCTTTCTGAGATGATGGAGTGTTCAGGAGTTGGTGGTGATGGTGTACAGTGTTCAGAGAGAATAAAATCACTGAGCTGTTTGCTTTAACATGGTGGGCTTTATGGTACGTGAATTGTGATTCAATAAAAGATAAAACCAAAAAAGAATGTAAACAGCAGATGTCAGGGCAGCCAGGGGCCGCCTTCAGGTAGAGAGCAGGTGGCCTGGCCCAGGAGCCCTGTGGCTCAGAACTGAGCAACACAGGCGCCAAGATGCAGCAGGCAATGTGAAAACAGGGGACATCAGCCAGCACACTCTCCTGGCCACAGAAAATTAGGTCAGTTGTATCTCGGGGCTGAAGGCACAATTAGGAGGAGAAGCGGGATGACTTGGTCTGGGCATGTCTGATTTCACTGTCTAGGGAGCCAGTCGGAGGGAGGTCAGAACATGACACAAATGCGGAACAGCCTCTGCTCGAGGCCCTCTGGGCAGACTGTGGCTTCTTCAGAAATCAAGGGCAGGGACCAGGTACACCTGGCTTCAGTGACAGCTGCTCCCTTTCTCCCTAAGCCTCAGTTTCCTCATCTGTAAGAGGAGACAGATTTGTGTGCAGAGTCATTGTGATGATTAGAGGAGTTACGAAAAGAAAGGCCTCAGCATGTGGTGCTGCTCAGTGAGCTTTGCATAGACTCTGCCATGTTCTCTTTTCCTCCCAGGTTGCCCTTCTGTCACCTCCAGGCCCCTGGCTTCTCCTCCTTTTGACCCCCCCCATGAGGCTATGAACCCCTTCATTAAAGATGAACCCTTGGACCACAAAGCCTGGGTTATAGTTTTGCCTAACACATAGTAGGTCTGATGAACATGGAATGAACGAATGATCATCTACTGTGGCTCATGGACGTTATGTTTCCATTATCAACTGCAAGGAATTCTCAGGAAAGACAATGAATCAATTCAATTTTGCATTCCAGAATAAATTGTAAAATTAAGAAAAAAGGAGTTTTATTCTCTTTTGTGATTGTTACGTGGATTAAAGATGGCCAAAAATTCTCAGTCACTGTCTAGGTTAAGAGGTGGAGTGTTCCCCCGCCCCCTTCAAAGCTGGGTGACATTGACAGCAGAACCAGCAGGAAGCAGCATAAGTAACACAGTGCCAGCTCCAGGCTCAGCCTTACGAGGGCCTGGAACCTTCTGTGTTTGGGCTTTGGGAACCCCGTGCTGCTGTTCAGTCAGTACGCTGCTGGAGAGAGCATGTGGACAGACCCTCCAGAGAGGAAAAGTCTTGAGAATTCCCAGAGAGGAAGAGGTGCCCAGCCATCCCCAGGTGCCCGTAGAGCCTCCAAATAAGGCCAGCAC
>PVHX01023491.1:0-25691 GCA_004024805.1 Geosciurus inauris
TGTGAATTGTCTGTTCAGTTCCTTAGCCTATTTATTGATTGGATTATTTGTTTTTCTGGTGTTGAGTTTTTTTAAATTCTTTATATATCCTGGAGATTAATGCTCTATTTGAAGTGCAGGTAGTAAAGATTTTCTCCCATTCTGTAGGCTCTCTCTTCATGCTATTGATCATTTCCTTTGCTAAGAAGAAGCTTTTTAGTTTGAATCCATCCCATTTATTGATTCTTTTTTTTAATTTGTTGTAATTAGTTATACATGATAGAATAATGCATTTAAATTCAAATGGAGCACAACTTTTCATTTCTCTGGTTGTACACAATGTAGCGTCACACCACATGCACAGTCATACATGTACTTAGGGTAATGATGTTCATCTCACTCCACCATCTTTCCTGCCCCCATTCCCCCTTCCCTCAGCCCTACCTCCCCTCAAAATTTTTTTTAAAAGGCTGGTTATGTATCAGTGGTAGTGTTTTCCTGAATTCAGTATTAAGTACCACAACAAATTCAAAATGATAAATATAGTAATTTGAAATATGAATTTATGTCTATAATCATTCAAAATAAACTATCTCATGCAGCACATATTCTTCTTGATTATATTTAGTAATAAATAATGTGAAACCTTACAATTAGTCTGATATTTTAAAATACCATTTAGTTCTTTTACTTTTTAATGTTTATTTTATATATTTTTAATGTACAGGACATACTGGCATTATCCTTTGTAGTTATTTTTATTTATTATTCATTATTATTTATTTTTATGTATTTATTTGGAAGTAGCTTAGTGAATTGATTATTAGCACAAACACGGAGCCAGACTATCAAGCTCTGTTACTTACTATTGTCTAACCTGAGCAACTTATTTAATCTATGACTCAGTATCTTTATATATGAAACAAGGACAACAATACCCATTTCACAAATTTGTGAAGTTTGCACAAAATGTCTCAACTCTAGTAAGCTCTAAATAAGAATCATTACATTGAATTAAACTAAAACATTAACATATAAAGAAATTAATGTGTAAATATTAGGATGAATGCTCATTTTTATTGACAAGGAAATAAAATTACATGCCTCCTCTTCTAGAGAATACTTATGTCACAATTATGTTACTTGAGAACTTAAAAGTGGTCATAGTTTATTATGAAAATTCCTATTCTATTTATCCTAAGGTAAAAAGAAGATATTTTCATAATTTTACATATCAGTTCACCTCTTGCTTTTCAAAATTGTGAAAGAAGAACAAAAATAAGTGAGGTGTTTATAACAAATGAATTAAATAAAGAAGATTGTGCACTGTAGTCATTTTTAAAAAATAGCATCTATAACAGCTGCACTATTATTAATGATAATAACAAACAAGTAATAATTCTAAGTAAATTCTCTTCTGCAATATGTAAATAAATAAAATAATAAGTAACAAGTTAGATTTCAGTTACTTATGACTGAGAAAATACTATGCCTAGGATTTTCAACAATCACCCTATCAAATGCTTCCTTATGCTAATGTTTAAATTTGTTTGTATTCTTTGAATACCAAAAATTTATCATGGGGGACATGCAGGTGCAATCAACCCCACTAGATAATCAAAATCAGCAGACATGACAGTTCTGACAACCAAACATTATTAATGACCAAAGATAAACAGAATATATGTGACTCCTGCTTCAAGAGCCAAAAGTGGCTATGTATGCAAATTACTGCATTTCAGTAAAATAAAAGTTCATAAGGGAGCCTGCACATTGTATTTTGAGTTAGGACCAGAAGAAGAGTGGGGCTTTTCAAACATATGCTGTCGAAACAGAATCTGAGTGAAAAATTCAGGGTGGAAATTTTGTGTAGGTTGTGGGAATGAAGGGAGAGTACATGAGAAAAAATGAGAATAGAAAAGCAATGAGGCCAGATTCCAATCACCTGTGAGTCTAGCTGTGGAACATGGATTTGGTACTGAAAGACATGGAGAGCAATTAAAGGAAGCTCCTCAGGACAGTGACATCATCAGATTTGTGTGAAGGGAAACTCAAAGCAATGTATACAAAGATGAAAAGGCTAGAGGCCAGGAAATCAGACTTTAAAGTACCTCAATTAGATAGAAGTCCATGCCTGAGCTATCACATAATATTTGCACCCAATGGCATAATTTAAAATTAGCACTTGTATGACATTTAACACTATCTCAATTTCATATAGTCATTCAACAAATAATTATTTGATGTTATTCTCTACTGATTATAGTTTGAAATGCCAGAGACTGACTAAAGAACAATGCAGAAAGGGACCTTTCTCCAAAGGTGTTTACATCTTAGAAGATACAGACAGATAAGAATCATATAGCCATTATGTCAGGTGAAAGTGTTATAAAGCACAGAGAGCCCCAGGATTGTTCTTCTATTTTACCTAAGATGGTCAAAAGAAGTTCTCTAATATAGTGATGGAGGTCTTGGTGAAGCAAGGAAGTGAGCCACGTGGATATCTGGAATTAGAGGTGTCCTGGCAGAGGAAATAAAAGCGCTATTGCCAAGAAGCAGGATTCTCCTCAAGGTGTTCAAAGAACAAGTAGATGAAGTTGAGACCACAAGCTGGAACCTCAGTGTATTAGGTGGACACTACTTTTGAAAGTCAATCATCATCTTTAAATCAAGGAAGAAAAATGTATTACTGTCACTTGGAAGACAGTGTGAGAATATGAACAAATCAAAGCAATCTCATCTCCACAGTTACTGCCTTTCTTTCCTCATGATGGTGAGTTGTTAAAATTTGTGTGTGTGTGTGTGTCTGTCTTTCTGGGTACCAATTTAAATGGCTACCAGCATGATTTGATGGCATCACTAAAGTGTGTTGGGCCAACCTCTGCACATTGGCACATAGCAAATGGTTAGAAGCACGATGGAATTTCTGGAGAAATATGATAGTCATCTAACTGGTCAGTTTCTTTATAATCATATAAAAGACCTCTTTTCATTTCATAAAATTTAACAGTTTATATTCTTTTCATCTCTCTATGATTATGCCACAGAAAACTGTCGTCCTGATTACTTTTGGCCCAATGCTGCTTATTTCTGGCAAGAAAAAGTTAGATATTACATAAGGACTCATGGGAATTAAATATTTTCTCTTGGTGTTACTTAATTCACACATTTAAGCACAGAACTTCAGCATTTGTGATTCTTCTTCTAATTCCGACAAGCGTCACTGTTAGTGAAATGTACTTCTTGCTACTTGAAGTATTTTTATGCATTATCTCATTTAATGCCTACAATGTCCTTAGAGGCCTGTAAAAGTGACCACATAGAAAGTAATTTTCATGGATGTGCCATGCAAGCATAAGGTTTAAAAGTAATGAAACAACTCCAGTTCTTAAATTATACAGTTGAAGAATAAAAAAAAATGAAAAGCAATAACTTGAATTACTAGATAGAAAATTAAAATATCAACTTTTGGATAGAATTCAACTCAACAAAGATTCTCTTTTTTTTTATGTTTTTGCAGTTTTAAATTAGGCCTTACCTTTGAGAAAATTATATTCTAATAGAAAAGAAAAAGGAGAGGGCTAGAGGGAGAGAAAAAGAAGGAGACAGAGACAGATAATGAAGAAAAAATGATGATGAAGACAAAAGACAATAAAGAATATTATACTGCTAGCCAGGATATAGTTGGTGTCAACAGCAAGTTATGGGAGGAATTTATTCTGCCTGAGAGAGTATGTTTAGAGTTTTAAGAGAGATATAAGTAAAGTGTGGGGAAGGACCTGGTTCAGATTGGGCAGAAAATAAGGGAGAGACACTCCATCAAATATAAACAATCAGTAATTAGTGAACAAATGGAAGGGTATTAGGAGACAAGCCAGAAGAAATCAGAGGAGTGTGTCAGAGGAGCAAAGACAGGATTGAGTCAAGACAGTCTCAGGTAAAAAGAGGAAAAAGATAAGAACAGGAATGCAAAAGTAGGCATGAATTACAGGGCTTCTAGCCTGCCTACAGGTAAGTAAGGGATGTGTCAAGACAAGAAGGTGGAAACTCAGTTCCAGTATATCAATTATATAAAAACAAAATTATTATGAAACAATGACAACTATTTATGTTTAATGACCTCTTCTTTTTTAAGAACAATCATTAAGCAAGGCTGTTACTCATGGCCAGGATTACTACAGTAATTCAGATACCATTCACATAGAACTGACAGGTAGAAATTGTAAGGGAAAGGGGAAAAGTGCTCAGAGGTAAGAAGGTCTTTAGTGGAAGTGTGCTAGGGATCTAAAAGTCAATTTTTCCTTTTTCACAGGCTATTATGGTTTAGATATGAGGTGTCCCGCCAAGAGCTCATGTGTGAGACAATGCAAAAAAGTATAGAGGTAAAATGATTGGGTTGTAAGAATTTTAATCTAATCAGTTCATTAATCCCCAGATAGGGCTTAACGGGGTGAAAAATACAGACAAGTAGAGTATGGAGGAGGCGGGTCATTTGGGCATGCCTTTGAGGCATATATTTTGTCCTTGGTCAGAGATCAATCCCCCGCCCCCTTTTCCTGATTCCATGTTCTGATCTGCTTTCTGCCACCACACCCTCCCACCATGATGTTCTGCCTCAGGCCGAGAGCAACAGAGTCAGCCATCTTGTTTCATTTTGCTAAAACTATGAGCCCCAAAATAAACTTTTCCTCACAATTGTTTTTGTCAGGTCTTTTGGTCACAGTAATGAAAAAGTGACTGAAATACTGGTTACCCCAAAGACCTCATCTCCAATATTATCAACAAAGTATTTGCCATTGTCCAATCACAGAATGTTCATTCAGATCTCCAAATTATTCTTCAGGCTGCTTTCTGTGATTGAAAATGACTCTTCCTCATTTTTCACAGCCAAGTGCCCAAATATGACAGTTGAATCTAATTAAAATCTATTGATTACTCTGGTTTTTTCTTTAGTGAAACCCAAATTAGTGACTTCAGTGAAGTAGGGATTTTCTTTTTTTTTTTTTTTTTTTTATTCTACTTAGGTATATATAATAGTAGAATGTATTCCACTATCTTTACTTTCCCTACGTCCCCTCCCCACTCCCTCTCCTTTGACCAAATTTCCTCCATTCTTACTGTGTCCCCTCCCCCATTATGGATCAGCATCCACTTATCAAAGGGAGCATTCAGCATTTGGTTTTTTGGGACTGGCTTACTTCACTTAGCATGATATTCTCCAACTCTATCCATTTACCTACAAATGCCATAATTTTATTCTCTTTTATTGTTGAGTAATATTCCATTGTGTATACATACCACAGTTTCTTTATCCATTCATCTAACAAAGGGCATCAAGGTTGGTTCAACAGTTTAGCTATCATGAATTGAGCTGCTACAAACATTGAAATGGCTGTGTCACTGTAGTATGCTGTTTTTAAGTCTTTTGGGTATAGACCAAGAAGTGAGGTAGCTGGGTCAAATGATGGTTCCATTGCAAGTTTTCTAAGGAATCTCCATACTGCTTTCCAGATTGGCTGTTCCAATTTGCACCACCAGCAATGTATGAGTATGCCTTTTCCCCCACATCCTCACCAACACTTATTGTTGTTTGTATTCTTGATCATGGCCATTCTGACTGGTGTGAAATGAAATCTTAGAGTAGTTTTGATTTGCATTTCTCTAATTGCTAGAGATGTTGAACATTTTTTCTTATGTCTGTTGATGGATTGTATATCTTCTTCTGAGAAGTGTCTGTTCAGCTCCTTGGCCCATTTATTGATTGGGTTGGGTTTTTTTTGTTGTTGTTGTTGTTTTTCTTTTGGTGTTAAGTTTTTTGAGTTCTTTATATATCCTGAAGATTAGTCCTCTATCTGATGTGGGCGTGGCAAAGATTTGTTCCCAGAATGTTGGCTCTCTGTTCACTTCATTGATTGGTTCTTTGATAAGAAGCTTTTTAGTTTGAATCCATCCCAATTATTGATTATTTTATTTCTTGCACTATAGAAGTCTTGTTAAGGAATAAGGTCCTAATCTGACGTGATGAAGATTTGGGCCTACTTTTTCTTCTATTAGGCATAAGGTCTCTGGTCTAATTCCCAGGTCCTTGATACACTTTGAGCTGAATTTTGTGCATGGTGAGAGATAGGGGTTTTGTTTCACTTTGCTGCATATGGATTTCCAGTTTTCCCAGCACCATTTGTTGAACAAGCTATCTTTTCTCCAAAGTACATGTTGGCACCTTTGTCTAGTATAAGATAACTTCATTTACGTGGATTTGTCTCTGTGTCTTCAATTCTGTACCCTTCGTCTACATGTCTATTTCAGTGCCAGTAACATGCCATTTTTGTTACTATAGCTTTGTAGTATAATCTGAGGTCTGGTATTGTAATGCCTCCTGCTTCACTCTTCTTGCTAAGGATTGCTTTGGCTATTCTGGGTCTCTTATTCTTCCAAATGAATTTCATGATTGCCTTTTCTATTTCTATAAGGAATGACGTTGGGATTTTAATTGGAATTGCACAGAATCTATATAGCGCTTTGGGTAGCATGGCCATTTTGACAATATTGACTCTGCCTATCCAAGAGCATGGGAGATATTTTCCATCTTCTAAGGTCTTGTTCAATTTCTTTCTTTAGTGCCCTGTAGTTTTTATTGTAGAGGTCTTTCATCTCTTTTGTTAAATTGATTCCCAAGTATTTTATTTTACTTTTTTGGGGGCTATTGTGAATGGGATAGTTTTCCTAATTTCTCTTTCAGAGAGTTTATCACTGATGTGTAGAAATCCAATTGATTTATGGGTGTTGATTTTATATCCTGCTACCTTGCTGAATTCATTTATTAATTCTACAAGTTTTCTGGTGGAATTTTTTATATCCTCTAAGTATAGAGTCATGTCATCAGCAAAAAGAAATAGGGATTTTTGTACAGAAAACTGGAAGCTAAATAGAAAACTCTGTTCTAATGATGTCACCAGGAAGGACTCCTGTGATCTCAAAACTGATAGTTCCCAATGTTTATTGCTTAGGTAGGTCCCCTTTCATAAGGAAACAGATTTCTTCATAGCAGATTGAGGAAACAGAGGTATCAGCAATTCCTCAAACTACCAAAAGCCTAAGGAATTTTCCAGATCATGGTATGCATATTAAGGATTTGGTATTTAACACCTACTGTGCCATTTCCCCAAACCATCAACATATTATTAGCCTTTTCAGATGGAACATCCTAATGTTACTTCCTATCAGGGCAAACTCTGCTAAAATGCCATATTAATCATTTCACATAGTTCTAGGGTTGATAGTAAAGACTAGGTCAGTTTCAGACCTCAAAAAATCAGTTTTTAGATTTTTCACAGGTGTATAAGAAATTGTTCTTTTTTAAGACTGGAAAGATGAAAGCATAATTAGTTTACTGAAAATGTCCAATATCAGTGATTTACTAATACTGAGTTCAGCACTAAGATCATTCTGTTCCTTTAGCATTTTCTGACTGACAAGGAAGAAACCCCATGAGCCTGAACATTCTGTATCAACAACTAATGAGAATATAACTGGGCTTTGATGTTTAAGGGTTCAAAGCACCTATGGGATTAAAATACTGACTGAGCATTGACAGTTCGCTGTTAAATACTAATAATGCCCAAACCTACCACACATCTGATTTGATTTGGTGTGACTGGTCTCTCACTGAAGAACTGCCATTTTGCAACTGTATTATCCATTAAAGAACGTGTGAAAGACCAAGTACTTTTACATCACCTATACTGACACATTTTAAACTAGATATTTCTCTCCTTTTGGTGTTTTTGTCATTGTTTGAAATTCAAGGTATGTCCAAAAACCAATTGCTTAAGTTTGTTCCTGTGGAATATGCTTCTGCTTATGTTCTCTGAAATCAGGTCATTTGGGCTATATTTTTCAATAATATGATTATGATAGCTAGCATTTACTTACTTAATGGTAGGCACGGCACTGAGTGCTTTTACTTTCATTAACTAATCCAATCCCCATACTGTTATTAGACTAGGGAGCTAAGGCTTAGAGAAGTCAATCCAAAGTCACAGACCTGGTAAGTGTCCGATCAGTTTTTAAAACAGAGAGAACTATTCAAAGTCAGCCTCAGCTGACTAAGGCCTATCAAGGCCTTAAGCAATTTAGTGAGACCTTGTCTCAAAATAAAAAGGGCTGGGGATGTGGCTCAGTGGTTAAACAACCCTGGGTTCAATCCCTGGTAGCATCAATCAATCAATTGGTTCAGTACAGAACTACAGCCCATTTATATATTTTTAATGTTTGGAAAGTAGTTGCTTTTTAACTGCAGTTAGTAGGAAGGAGCTATCACTAACTTGGAGTTTGGATATCTTAGCCTGATCTACAAAAGGACTACAGGATCATTCTAGAGTATGCAACTAGATTTAGATTAGTTGCCATTGGATGGAAGTATTTTTGTCAGGTAGCAAATTTTTCACTGTAAAAAAAAAAACACTTTAAGGAGGTTTTTAATTTCTCCCAAAATATATTATATAGATATATTTCTAGAAAGATCATTTCTACTCATTTGACCATATTATTCAATCTCAGAAAAAGAAAAATACAGAAATAAAATTTTCCAACAAGCATTAAAAATGTTAGCACACAGCCCGGTGCGGTGGCTCAAGCCTGTAATCGCAGCACTTAGGGAGGCTGAGACAGGAGAATCGCGAGTTCAAACCCAGCTTCAGCAATGGCGAGGCGCTAAGCAACTCAATGAGACCTTGTCTCTACATAAAACACAAAATAGGGCTGGGGATGTGGCTCAGTGGTCTAGTGCCCCTGAGTTCAATCCCCAGTACCAAAAAAAAAAATGTTAGCACACTTAGGACCTAATGTTTTCCCTCAACATTCTCTGAACAAAACTCATGATTACTAGTATAGTAGGAAAATCATAATCTTTGGAAACTGATTTTGATTTTTGGAAACTGGATTCAGACTTCAGCTCCTCCACTGAAACTCACATGTGTGATTAGACACATTAGGTAACCTTCTTAATCTCAGGTTTTTCTTCTGTAAAATGAAAATAATTTATACTTTGCAGGTTCAATTAAGTGATTAGAGTAATTAAAATGGATTTTGGATGCTCAAAAAATTATAGCCATTTATTATCAACAGCAACAACATAACCATCATTGTCATATTAAATGACAGTAGAACTTCTTCCAATGGTCAGACATCTCTCCTCATACACACCAGAGCTTGTTATTGAGGACAGCTCTTTGAGACAGTAGACTCTTTTTCTCTAAATAATTTGATTCCAATATTTCCTTCTCTACATGATGACATCTATTGTAAAAAATAATAACCAATGTCTATTCTCTGTCTTTGTCCCTCTAATTGAAACTATAATTAATTAGAAACTACTCCTTACATGTTATCATAGAATTTTCTTTCAATAAGAAGAAGCATAAATCTTCAGTAATGAAGTTCCATTCTTTGATTTTGTGTTTTTCTCTGAGTTTCAATCAGGTCTCTTAGTTTCTCTACTTTTTTCTTTTCTTTCTTTTTTTTTTTCTGGTACCAGGGATTAAACTCAGGGGCACTTAACCACTGAGCCACATCCTCACCCTTTTATTTAATTTTTATATTTTTTATTTTGAGACAGGATCTCACTAAGTTGCCCAGGGCCTCACTAATCTGCTGAGGCTGGCTTTGAACTTGCAATCCTCCTTCCTCGGCCTCCCAATTCACAGAGATTAAATATACTTTTTTCTTTTTGTACTTTTTATCCATTTTTATAGGCAAGGAAGGGCACTGGGGCTGAGGTGAGGGGTCAATCACCTTACCTAAGCCTCAACTGTATGACAGTCATGCCTTTGTAGCTCTGGGTAGAAAGTATTCCAAGTGGGAGAGGAATTCTTGTGTCAGCCTTTAAGAATTATCTCAATTGTTGGGCTGGGGCTGTAGCTCAGTGGTAGAGTGCTTGCCTAGCATGCGTGAGGCACTGGGTTCAATCCTCAGCACCACGTATAAATAATAAAGGAATAAAAATAAAGTCTATCAACAACTAAAAAACTATTTAAAAAAGAGAATTATCTCAATTGCACAATAATCAGATGAGACAACTTCACAGGAAAGCACAATGCATCAGCCCCACCCAATTACTACATGGATATGACACTTCATTCCATCAACTGTGCACTTTGCTAAAAGGTCATTACTTGCTGGCCAGAATTGAATAAAAACTCTAGAGTATGCACAGTATTAAGTAGCTAGCTAGACTGAGATGTTGAGTCCTACAGACAGCTGTCTCTACAACAGAGTATCACTTTGGCATTTGTGAAAACAATTAAGACTCCAAAGTAAAAGGCAGCAGATGTAAGTCTTCCACCATGAAAAGAAGCCAAATACAAACTCTAGATAATAATGAGGGATACTCAATGTGGAAGCTTATTGGGGAAGCATAAATGGAATTGTGTTGTTCTCTAAGGTTGCATGGGTAAGAAATGACATATAGATGTTAGTGGGCATGCTGAATTTAAAAAACAAAACAGGGCATATATTTCCATGCATGTATGAGTTTGTTGGGATGAATCCAACTAGTAAGTAAAACATAAAGCTCTAAACTGGGCGTGGTGGCGCAAGCCTGTAATCCCAGCACTTAGGGAGGCTGAGACAGGAGAATCACGAGTTCAAAGCCAGCCTCAGCCATGACGAGGTGCTAAGCAATTCAGTGAGACCCTGTCTCTACATAAAACACAAAATAGGGCTGGGGATGTGGCTCAGTGGTCGAGTACCCCTGAGTTCCATCCCTGGTACCAAAAAAAAAAAGCTCTAATAAAGCAAAACAAAAACCAGGGTCTGAATATAAAACAATGAAGGCAGGACTACAAGCAGAAATAATGTGGTTTCTTTTAGAAAATAAAAATGCAAAAACTTCCCATTGAATATTTCATTGCTAATTTTTTAGCAAAATCTGATAAAGTTATGATATTAGAATAAAATAATTTTAATTGTAATGTTATGAAATGTTTAAAGAAAAACTAAACAGACTGAAGGTAAAATATCAAAAAATGTTAATATATACAATTGAAATAATAGCTGAAAAGGATATTGAGTGGAAGTAGAATAAAACTATTATAACATCATAATTCAGATTTAAAATAGTAATAGCAAATATATCCTACAATTTCCTCTTATGATTTATAATACTTGCTGATCGACGTGTGTTAAGATTTATCATTTTGAAGGTATCAAATTCAATGATGTAACAAGTTTGTTATATACCTATAACAAACTTGTTATTTGTTTAACTGAAATTGGATAAATACCTTAGAGTTATTTTAATTATACATGATGTTATAAAACAAAAGCTATGCCCCTTACTTTAGAGTATACAGAATTTATCACAATAGAACAAGAGAAACAATCCAAAATCCTTAATGTTTAGGTACTCTTTAAAATGGTATGCCCCTTAGTATTCTGGGAAGTTAATAACAGAAGAATTCAAATGTGGTTTCCTTTACATACAAAGAGTAACAGTTGAAAAAGATCACATTTGTCATCTATGAGGTATTTCTCTTGTGGTAATTTATCCATTGGTTTATAGACTTCAGTTCTTTGAGGATAACAACAAATCAATATCAAGACTCAACATAGATTCAGTATAGAAAAATTTGATGTTTTCTTTCCTGATTTAGTTGACAGATAAACAGAGCTGTCCACATTTAGATAGTCCCCTGGTCTTTATGCACTGGTGTTAAAGAATATAGAAGTCATTTCCAAAAAAAAAGAAATTAGTACAAACAATATTAGAAGTTACATATACACATACATATGACTACCTCCTAGAAAACCTGGTCCACCTGAAATTAATTTTATAAGATTTAAAATAATTACAGTGTGCAAGGCCCTAGGTCAATTCCTAACACCAAAAGAAATGTAACATAAAAGAAAATAATTACATATTGTAAAAAGAAAAAAAAGATATTCAATCCAATAATCTGTAGGAAAACAACAATGAAATAGTTAACCTCCATAAATAAATCCTATTATGAAGTTTACAGTAGGTAATAATATATTTACCTTTTTTAATGATAAAATACTATAAGAAAACTTGGCTTACTCTATGGTCATGACTCCAGAAAATATACACAAGTTTAGTTTTAAGAAAGTTAAGCAGAGAAAAGTGAATTGAAATAGAAAATTTTATGATTCCTTTTTTAAATTATGTGAATTCAAAATTAGCAGCTTTCGTCTTTCCATTAAAAAGGGATTTTTTAGCCAGTAAAAATAATATCAAGAAATTTAGCAATCTCAAATAGCTATGATATAATTGTGTTTATTATATTTCTTGGGCTGATTCTTTGGAATGTATCACACCAAGAGGGAACATTTGTAATCTCCTACTGCCATCTTATGTACTATCTTGTCACTGCACAATTTTAAGGAAGAATATACATAAAGGAAAAAACAAAGAGCACTTTTTGGAAGTTGTACCTCAAATCCACATTTCTCACATAAAAATTAAATATCTATTAATCCATCTATTATTCTTCCATCTATATTAGGATTTTTAAAATAGGAATATTGAGCAAGTTATTTATAATTCCTTCCCTACTGATTTCTTAAACTTTCTACTCTAGTCAAATTTATTATATTTTACATAGTTTGTTGAAATGTAAAATGCTACATAGTACTGTATAATATCCAGATATATGAGTAATGCAAATTCTGAAGTTAAATTTATAATAAATAAGAAACAAAATACAGTTCTATTCTTTAAAGCAACTCAAGTTAGCAGACTTTCACATAGACATTTATCCTGACCATTAAGCCATCAAATTTACAGCATAATTTAATTAAATGTGTCATTTATAAACATATGAAACATTTTAATCTAAAATTATAATACAAGTACTGGACTAAATTTGTCTTGAAATACATGTCACTAATCAATTACTATACAAGTAACCTAATACAATTTGGAAAACTTGTCAATTGGAGAGTCTTCCCACTTTTACTACCTAATACCAACATTCCAACTATCAGAGATGTATTTCAACTGGGAATATGTTCATTCACAAATAATAACCACTGAAAAATCCTACTAACCATGGTTTATATAAATAAGAGTTTATCTCCACAAGCAAGAATGTTTCCTTTGGTTTTATTTCTCAAAAACATCATCAGTTACTAAGATTCTTTCCAGCTTCCCATTCCACCATCCTTAGCACATTGGCATTTGTCTTCATGATTTTCTCCTCACGATCATGAAATGGTTGCCATAGTTCTAATATTAAGTCAGTGTTAATATGACTTAATATTAGGAATGGGAAAGTGAAAAAAAAGAATACCAAATATATCTACCCCCTTATTATTATTAGTCTCACTGGCTAGAATTATGTCACAATTTCTAGTTTGAAGGGAAGCCAAAGAAATGAGAATTTGATTCAGCATACTCACTGTGAGCAAAATTAGCAAGATATAAGAAAAGAATGGACAGTAGAATGAAGCAATGTCTACCAAAGGTATGAGATTAATTTTTATCTACTTAAGATTTCAGGTGCAGATGGTGGCATAAATTGAAACAAAAGTTCTCCGTCCAAATTTATAATAATGCCAAATAATATATTAGGAACAAACACATACCTGAACTGGAAGCACACAAGGGAAATCTTCAAAAGCCATAGAGAAAGAAAGCCAATAACAATGCTTCGAAGCTGAAGTCCCAACTTCACATAGATAACTGGATTAAAAGTATCTAAGAGGCAGAAGTAAAGAAGCCAGATGTAGTGCACAGGCAAAAGCAGACACTAACCTGGAAGATGGGAAGGCAAGATCTAGTGGGAGAACCCTCCCAATCAATGCAAAAACATAACACAGAAATGGACAATGTGTCTCATGCCTGGACCAAATCATAATCTTTTGTAAGTAATCAGAGCTCCTGGCCTACCTGACTGCTGATGTATTTGTAGCCTGGGTTCTCATAGAACTTGCCCTCAGAAACCTCAGGAGAAACCACAGAAATGGTCCAAGATAGGCTCTGTAGGACTCTCTAACTGGCAACCATAAATACTCCAGAAAGAGACACTTTCACTACCTAAGGCACATAGAAGATAACTGCTGCAAAAGATCAAATTGCTGGGAAATAGAGAAAAGTAATACCATGAGTGTGGCACACCAAATGGGAGAAATCATTCCTAGAGATCCACAAATAATACAGCAATCTCAAAGGGACTCTACAATAAGAGCTTTTAAACTATTGAAAGGAATAGTAACTACTAAGGCAAGACTGGGACAGTATAAAAAAAGAATAGGCAGATTTAAAAGGGAACCAAACGCAAGTTTTAAAATGATAAATATAGCAGAATATAAATAATTCACAGAGAATCTCAACTTTAGCTGGATACAGTGGCACACGCCTGCAGTCTCAGCAAATAAGGAGACTGAGGCAGGAGGATTACAAATTTGAGGTTAGCCTCAGCAACTTAGCAAGGCTTTGTCTCAAAATATAAAATAAAAAGGGCTGGGGATATAGCTCAGTGCTAAAGTGCCCCTGGCTTCAATCCCCAGTAACAAAAACAAAACAAAATCTCAACTTTAGCATTACAAACTAGTTAAGAGGGTTATAGGATATTTGGAGCATTTTCTATCTTTTGTTATAGAAAAAAGTGTAAAATGAAGAGTGAGTTATTGGTCTTTTTACGAATCTCATCTTCATCAGATTCTTTCAACTTTAATTACCAAAAACCATAAACATAACCCATAAAAGGTTGTGGGGAATTGGGGAAGGGAAATAAGAAATATTAAAGAAACTGAAAACTTGCCCTTTTCCTCCCATGACCCTAAATGAGCTTGCATGCCATTCAGAGAAAAACAAACAAAACAGAAAAAAAGACCCAGAGTTATTTAAAAGAACAAACCAATACAAAGCCAACTGAATTTCAGAGAGCTAAGGGATATAGGGCAGAGGTCATACAAACAAAAATTATGAAGATGGTAATCCCTGGCCCTTAGAGTTTCCAAAATATCCTTACAAAGATGCATAAAGTAGACCAGATGAGGACATCAGCCAAGAAAAGCTTCTAGGGGGAGATGAAGTTTGAAAGATCTGGGGCATGAGGAAAATGGCAGAGTCACAAAAAATTATCAGAATACTGCTGAGTCACCTTTCTACATGCACAGGTTTGTGTCCAGTCCTAATTGCACAAATTTAAATGAGTTTTACAGAAGCTAGAAAGATCCAAGAGATGTTAAAATTTCTCCAGAAGATGGAATACCATATTGTGAACAAAGATTAAATAGTTCTGCTTCAATTCACACAGAAGATATATGAGTGCTATGTTCAAATTCTTCTTTCAGAGTATTCAAGGTATTTTAAGGAAATTAAGTTACAGTTCTCATTAAAGAAAAATGATTATAATTGGAATAGAGATGATCTACAAAAGGAAGACTATTTTAAGGAAATTAAGTTACAGTTCTCATTAAAGAAAAATGATTATAATTGGAATAGAGATGATCTACAAAAGGAAGACTATGACTTTCTAAACAATAAACTCTAAAATAAGCTATCTGGTCAGGAACTAACTCCCATTTCTAAGACATCCATTAAGAAAGAATCAGCCATGATGGGATTATGAGTGATTTTCACTTTTTTCTTTGTACATTACTAGAATGTCTGTGTATTACCTTTTTATGGTAAAAGAATATCAAAACAAAAAATTGAAAAACTAACATGGTTCAGACCATCAGTTGCCTGAAAAAGGAGACTAGGAGGATGTGGAAGGCCTTTTATTCTATAAGGAGAAAGCTCTTCCACAAATAATTTTTCATGTCAATAATTTCTGATAGAAAATTAATTATTAATACAAAATCTAGGAAAATCAATGTATTCAATCAGTTCTACAATATCTAAGTGATAATTTAACTGGTTAATCACTTGATGATTATATAACTTCTTTAATAATAATCAGATATGCTAGAAAAGGTGGAGGAATTGTAGTTTTTCCATATGAAATAAAAACACTCGAAAGAAAGTCTAATCTAGAAAAACTACATTATACTCATCATTTCGAAGGGAAAAAAGAAATGAAAAATAATAGCAATTATTCTACCTAGTCACTTCCCAATTGTTTAATTTCCTTTATACTGAGAAATAAATATCTTAATGAACATATGGGAAGAATTCTGAACAATGACCATGTTCTCTTTCATTATATAATAAAACTATAAAATGGACAAAGTTACAAAGGAAAATAATAAAATAATTCTTCCATAAATAGCAATAAATAGCCATTTAATAACTGGACAAAATTCAGTCTCAGTAATATATAACACGTCCTGCTAAGACAGAAACACTCACAGGAATACATGTATGTAATAGATCAGTTATCAGCCTGGTTTTCTAAAATAGAAGTACCTATACAAATTGCTGTCAAATCAACTTTAATTACTAATCAAATCACACCAAATTAGTCCTAAAACCATGTAAGTCTCCCCTGGTTGCCTAGAATTAATGGGATTACCTACTAAAAAATCTGAGTCATTCCCCTAATTCTGTTTTGCATATTTGGCCTAAGCTTCCTAAACTTAATTCAGAGGACTAGGCTAAGGAAATTCTACTTTGATGTCGTCCTATCCATAGTGCTAAGGGGTGAAGATATTGGAATTTAGAGACAGAAACATAATAAAAAGCTGGAAATGCTGGGAGGGAGGGAGGGAGAGAGGAAGGGAGAGAAGGAAGGAGGGAGGGAGGAGGGAAAGATAAATTGGAAATTAGTAGCTTTCAACTCTAAATGAAAACTTGAATTTGGGAGTCTTTTTGAAATTGATTACCAAATCAATTAAATCAGAATCTTTAGAAATTGAGACCATACTGTTTGTTTTTGTTTTTGTTTTTAATTTACCAGATGATTCTAGTACAAAGAACATATTTTAAAACATGGCAATAGATTATATGAAGAAAAGAAATATTATTCAGGTTGAAAGCATCCAAAGCAAAGAACTATATTCCAAACCAAGAATCAGCACCAACAGGCAAGAGACCACAAATATGACAATTTTTGTAACACCATAATACAAAGATGACAACTTATAATAGCTAAGGTACCAAGAAATTATCTGAGGGACTGATTGCTAAGATGGTGAAAAAAACTAAAGCAAAAATGTAGCCCGACGTTTCTACTCTTCAGGGCCATGAGAATAAATATAATATGAAAGTGAGTCAATTTCATGATGAATGTACCACATCTTCCCCCACTATTTTCTTTATATTATACTGCTAAAAAGGAATCAAATATGATAACAAACTTCTTGAACTGCCATTTGGGATGGCATTTAGTTAATATCAAAGCTAAACCTATAGATTTAAATATGAAAATAAAAATGAAAAAGTATATCTTTTTTCCCATTAAAATTCACAAGTATCTGGATATTTTAAAAATATCAGTGCTCTTGGGGCTAGGACTGTGGCTCAGTGGTGGAGCATTTGCCTTGTATGCATGAGGCACTGGGTTCAATCCTCAGCACCACATAAAAATAAAATAAGCCAGACACAGTGGCTCACGCCTGTAATCCCAGCACTTTGGGAGGCTGAGACAGGAGAATCGCCAGTTCAAAGCCAGCCTTAGCAAGGGCGAGGCACTAAGCAACTCAGTGAGACCCTGTCTCTACATAAAACACAAAATAGGGGGGCTGGGATTATGGCTCAGCGGTAGAGAGCTTGCCTCGCATGCGTGAGGCCCTGGGTTCGATCCTCAGCACCACGTACAAAGCAATAAAATAAAGACTTTGTGTCCATCTACAACTAAAAAAATATTTAAAAAAATAAATAAATAAATAAATAAATAAAACACAAAATAGGGCTGGGGATGTGGCTCAGTGGTCGAGTGCCCCTGAGTTCAATCCCCAATACCAAAATAAATAAATAAATAAATAAAATTAAGATATTGTGTCCATCTCTCTTAAAAAAAAATCAATGCTCTCTTTAACAAGTAAAGAAAAAATATAATATCTAAGTTCTCTGGATGCCTCTCGAGCTGCCTCTATCTGGTTTCTCTCATATTTTGCTTATAAGCTGTACATATGAATGTGTGTTTACTGCACAGAACATTCCTTGGCATATGGTAAGAGCTATTGATATTAACTATTGATATTAGCTATTTTATTCTTAATATATAACTCCCATTAACATTAGCTATTATAGTAATATTAGCTCATTCTATCATTATAATTATTCCTATCATTTACATTATTGACTACTATAATCCTATTAATATTTTCATCATCATTATTAACATCCGTTCTTCCAAATGTATATCTACTATAAAACCCAGAGGTACTAAAGCTTCAGGGACTGTAAAGTCAAAAGTATAGAAGCATCTTTAGGTCGGCACCTGTAAAATGCTGAAGCAATGACATGAACTTGGACTAGAATTGAATCTTGGCTGTGCTGCTATGTGACTTTGCATAAACAACTTAGCTTTCCATGCCTCAGTTTCCACAACTGTAAAACTAGGATAATAATGATTGGTTCTGAGAACTGTTGAATTAAATGAAAGAGCACTCATAATTTAGTACAGCACCTTCCATAAATGCTCAAAAAATACAGACCAAGGTGGAACACCTCAAGCCCCTCTCTGGGCAAAATAGGGTAAAAAAAATATTTTTGCTTTTGTACACATAGAAATATGGAACTGGCTAGAGAACATCTCATCAAGTTATTTTAACAAATTTAAATTCATTTTTATAATAATAAAATGTCTGTATAGCTGCCAAGTAAGCCAAAGTAAAAATCTTAGATATTCATATGTATTAAAGATAGTCCGAGTCTAGCAGCATCAGTGTTTCACACACAGTTAGTCTTTTAAAAATGTTGAATTCATGAATAAATTGATTACTGAAAGAATATATAATGTCAGTTCTGTGATATTCTGGAAAAAATTTGTATATATGTTTGCACTTCCTATGTTGTAATTTTCTGATGATACCAATGAAAATGCTTTTTACCAAACATTTGATGAAGTAGGAACTCTGTCAATCTGAACTGGAGAGAATATTTAGAGTAATGGGAATCTTATAGTTTGAAATGTTTTGAAGTATTTAAAAGTCTTTTGCTTAAGGAAAGAAAATAAGCACTTGTCAATGTGGGTCAAATCAATCATTTCAAGAACTGTGTTCACAGAACGTTTGGTAAGAATAAAAAGTAAAAGCCAGAACAGAATATTTTTTATAAAATCTACCTTCATGTAACATGAAATAAACATGATAAATTAGGCTCAAACATAAGGGGCATTAATAAAAAATGCAATTCTCATTCTTAATAGTTTCTTAGTTTTTTAAAATAAGTCTGACAATGGAAAGTATTTGTCCCTTTGATTTTTAAATATTGTGCTAAAAGAGAAGATACAGAGGTATCAAAATATGAAGGCTAAACATGCACACAGCAAAAGGCAAATAAGTAATATGAAATATCAATAGGGTGGGTGACTTGGCCAAACTCATACAGCTCTTCAAGGGCAGAGCCAGAAAGAGAATGGGATAAGCCCAGGATTTCTACTGTTCTCTTTCTCCCGAGATTCAAAGAATTCTATATCAAAGAGCAGGTATACTTTTAAACTTACACTCAGGAATAGTGTAGTTTCAGAGATACGAATTTTTCCTTGTTCAAAAAAAATCTGCCTGATATTGCCTAAAATGTCTTCAGTAAGAAATACTTTAAGAGGAAACAGAGTCATCAATAGAACACAGATGAAAATATGAGCATACAAGTGAAACATGAAATCTCTTGATAAATATAGAAGATGGAGCCGGGCACGGTGGCACAAGCCTGTAATCCCAGTACTTTGGGAGGCTGAGACAGGAGAATAGCAAGTTCAAAGCCAGCCTCAGCAACGGCGAGGTGCTAAGCAACTCAGTGAGACCCTGTCTCTACATAAACACAAAACAGGGCTGCGGATGTGGCTCAGTGGTCAAGTACCCCTGAGTTCAGTCCTCAGTACCAAAAAAAAAAAAAAGAAAACTGGAGACTAGCAAAAAGTTATACACTTGAATCTTATCGTTGATTTCTAATTTCGTTTCAATATGATCTGATAGAATGCAAGATATTATCTCTTTTTTTATTTGCTAGATTTGCTTTGTGGCCTAAAATATGGTCTATTTTAGAAAATAGTCCATGTGTTGCTGAGAAGTGCATTCAGTCATTGATAGATGAAATATTCTATAAATGTCTGTTAAGTCCAAATTATTGTATTTTTTAGTTCTGTATTATCTTTTTTTTTGGTACCAGGGGTTGAACTCAGGGGTACTTGACCACTGAGCCACATCCCCAGCCCTATTTTGTATTTTATTTAGAGATAGGGTCTCACTGAGTTTTTTCAATAATTTTGGAGAAGAGGGAAGTTTTTCATAGTAGTTAAATGTTACTTGTCCCTCTTTGAATAGCTTTTAAGTAAGATGAGCCTAATAAAAAGAAGCAACCTATCTGTAATTTTAATATGCAGTTATGTTAAATATGACCTGTTTCTACCCATTATTACTTAACAAACTATTTAATTGTAAATTTTTTCCTCATATCCCTGATTTTTATATGCTACTTCACACTGAATTTCCCTCAGTTTGCCTAATATATCTAATCCACTTTCTCTGAGGAAAGAGAAAAACATTAATATTTTTTTCTCAAAACCCTATCTTTTCTAAGCATCAAATGCATCTGTGGTTTTTCTGGCACGTGTTAAATTCTCTTTTAGAATCATGGATATCAAAGACAGTATTTTCTTTTCATGATATGACATCTTGAGTAATCCATTTTCTTTCAAACTTGCAACATATTATTTCACTCCCGGGAGTGAGTGCCTGTCATCTTTAAAGTTACCATACTATTTCAAACACTGTTTACAATGGTAAATCCAATGTCTTTGAACTGAACTGTTTTTTTGTTTTGTATACTGAAAAGTGACTGGTTTCTGTGCTTTCATTGAAACAAATATAGATGTGCATTGTAACACACAGTAATAGATTTCTAATGTCTACATTTTACACAAAGAAATTAAATTTCCTTTGAAAATTATAAGCAGCAGTAAATAGCTCTTCCTTAAGAAAAATAAATTTTTTATTGCCTCTCAGACTTTGGAGATCACTGAATTTTAGGCTCATGGCTTCTCTTGGGATATGTACTCAGAATGTTAGATTTCCTGTAAAGGTTATAAATATTTTTATTATAAATTTATGAATGTTGAGGACATAATTATGTGAATGTTGATCATCCCCATCAGTGACTCAGTAAGAGGCTTCTACATGCAAAGTACCACTGAAGATGAGGCTACAAAGAAGGTTCAGGACTTGTAACTTCAGATAACAGCAGTTCATACGTAAAATGCTCATCTCCTGGACCTGGAGATGTGGATGTTTGTCCTCCTGAGCATTCTACCAGAACAACAAAAATAATGCTATCCTCCACACACAAAGAAAGTGTGACTAATGCAAAATCAGTGGCACATGATTTTTAAGTTTTATTTTTTGCAAATACCATTCTGATTTGCCTATTCCCTCCTGAGCCGATACAATAGTCACTATACAAATTTACTATTAAGCACTTGAAATTAAGTTAGCCCAATTGGGATGTGCTGACAGTGTAAACTACACACCAATTTCAGTCAGCACCAAAAAAATGCAAATGATATTTATTACATGTTGAAATGACAATATTTAGATATATTAGGGTTAAATGTCTTATTAAAATTCTTTTTACTTGGTATTTTCTTTTTGATCATTTTTAAATGAGACTACTAGAAATTTTTAAATTATGCATGTGGCTCACATAATGCTATTGAACAACACTGAAACTAATCTCTCTCTCTCTCATAGATACTGAATGGTACACAATTATAGGTATATGATCAGACTTACATTAGGGCTATCATGTTGCAGTGATAAAGGATAAAATTAGAAAGTCATCAAAAGGACTATGAAACCTCAAATCTATTACTAAATGCATTAACCATACATGCCAACAATGAATCCGGAAAGTTTAACAATGGGTCTAGCTGTAATAGCAGCAACAAGTCAGTCCTGCTGGTTCAGATCCTGTGGGGGCTGGTCACTTGGAAAATCCTTAGCACCTACAATACCTGAATGCTTATGTGTTTATATTTGTAAAGAATGATGATAATAATGATGATGATATGATTATTATCATTATCATAACTACCATTTACTGAACTTTGTATCAGGAACTCTACAAAGTTCCTTTGTTTACTCTTCTTACTAATACTATTAGGTATATCAAAGTAGGCTAAATGATGAAATAAACATCCCCCAAGTTTCAGCAGCTAATATAATAAATGTTACTTCTTGCTTTCATCTAATGGGGTAGGAGGGACCAGCAGCAGGCTCTGATTCAGGCCCCTTCTGTCATAATTCTTGTCTTTCAAAGGTCTTTGGTGTCTTCCCCCACCAGCCAGCAAATGGATAAACAAGAGAAGAGAGCACAAAGAAGATTTTTGTGGGTCAAGGATATGGTACCCTTTATTTTCACTCACATCCCATTGTCAGAATTCAGCAATGGAAACAATCTACAAGGTAGGCTTAATGATAAAATTTAACTGTGCCCAGGAAGAAAAAGAGAACATGGATATTGATGAGCATTAGCAGTCTCTACAACTGGTAGATATTATATCTATTTTACAGATGAGGAAACAGAGTCTCAGAAATAAAAGTAAATTCTCCAAGGTCACAGGTCTAGACAATAACATCCAACACAGTTCTGTAGGACCCTAGAGCTCACGGTTCCCCCACACACAAAGAAACACTTAATAACTTGTACAAATTGTCACCATTTTGGTATACTTAGCAGGAGGATTAGGCAAATGACCAGTAGATGACAGAGTACTGAACTCTCCTGGCCATTACAAAAAGGCAATGTTGGAAAAGCCAGTTTAGAAAATCAAAATTTAACTTAGCATCATTAAAGAATATATCTATAAGACTTGATATCAACCTTCAACAAACAGAATTAATGGGGTAGGTTAGTTATTACATTGCCAAAATGCTGAATACTCAAATACATATGTCCCCGGGATTTCCATAAATAATTACCAGCTGGCAAGATTGGTATGAGAAAACCAAAGAATACTTGTGTTTTGAAGGCTAAAATAATGTCTTATTTATCCTGAAGCCAAAAATATGCAGAATACCTTACTAATCAGATTTCTTTTAAAGTCCAAGTGAATAACCACTATTGCTTGTATTGGTAAGCCTAAGCCATTCTAAGATACTCAAGTTTCTTCTGAATTATCAAAGAGTTTTTCTTATATTTAATTTTATCTTTAGGGACTCTTAAAAAATAACTCATTTAAGCTTGATATTTTAAGTAGGCTACTTAAACCAGTAATATTGTCCAAATATTCACAATCATTTCATTCCTTATTTCTTTTTTAAATGATGCATTATAATTATACATAACAGTGAAATTCATTGCTACACATTCATACATGTACACAATACAAAAATATTATTTGGTCAATTTCATTTTCTAGTACCTCATTTTCTGTTATTTCTAAGCAAATAAAAATTAATTGCAATGGGGAAAAGGAAAGAACATGGAATGATTAACATGAAATTGGAGCATTTTCTTCATAGTCAGATGACTAAGTGAGCTGGCTGTTAAGTGAAAATGAAATTGCTAGATATGAGAATCATTAAATTTATTTGACTATAAAAGAAATCAAGGCACATGAAAAGGATAGGTTAAAAAAAAAAGCCTAGAACAATTCATAGGAGACCTTGAAGTTCACAGATTTGAAATTTGAATTTGATATGAAAGGTCACATTAAGCTCTAAGATTGCTGCTGATGCCAATGATCAAATTTCTTTTAGTGGTCATTGATTCATACCATCTGTTGAGGAGAGAAAGTTTGGAAACAGAGATAGGAAAGCTGTTTAGAAAGACAATGACTATGCTGGTGAAAAAGGAGAAATCCAAAGATGCTAAACATCCACTATGATTTTTTTCTCTATTTTTATATATATTACTTCGTCCACTTCCATAAGTGGATACACTTTATCTACTTCCATATCTCATTAGTCAATATTCTTGACTGGACTGAATTTATGAACATATTTCTCAGAGGATAGTTTTATGTTTTAGTTCTATTTCCATTCACAGAATGTTATTTATCTAATCTCAAGCCTCCTTGGGAAATCTTGTACTATTCTTACAATGTATGTTTTCTAAGCTTAATGTGATAAGCATGATTTCTACAAGTCTGGGGGAAAAAAAAGATTAGATATCTTGCCTCCATACTTGTGGGCACAAGGCTTGAGTTATATATTTTCCACTAACAGATACTGTCTCTTCACTGGGTGAATGGCATGTTCACTAGGTAACATGCTCTTAGGTATCATGTAAGAGTTTTGTTCCTTCAAAGCTTCCTCACTATCTTGCTCAGAGATAATCCTCAAAGTCAAGCCTGTCTCAGCTCAAAATGTCATGCAGTACTATTACAGACTATTGAGTTCAGTGCTTACCTAAGTTTATTTACTATCATGTGTCAAGCACTATGCTACATACCTTTAAAAATATCTAAATAACCACCTTATCAATCCAATCATCTAATCTGTCAACTGGAATCTTGTCCTGTCTCTGAAATAAGCTCCTGAGGGAAATCCTATTTCTTTTAATCCTGTGAATTTACATTCTCATGAACAACTACAGCTCTTCTGCTGAACTCTTGATTTCATACATCTCAGTTTTTGCTACTGCTGCTTTTCTATCCTATATAAAGCTTCTTACTGTGTTCTCCCAAACTACACAAACAATTCAATACAATGTGTTGTTACATTGTCAAAATTCCAAAACAACTAAATATTATAAATAAGGTATTTGGAGTATTTAAATTTCTTGGCTTATATGACACCAGGGAATTTTTGTTTTTCCACAGGATCCAGCTTCCTGTCTGTATTATATGGCTTCTTCTCTAACTCTATTCTTCCTTGTCTTTCTTCCTGGCATTTCTACCACCATGTCTGTGTATGTGTGTGTATGTATCTGTTGGCCACAAAATATGTGGTGCAACATAAATATGGCATACACACATCCATATGTATAGAAAAAGAAAGAGAGACTTAATTTTAAAAAGAAAGCAATTAAGCCTCAGAGGAGATAAATTTCACAGCTCACATATCTTAAAAATTCAGACCATTTTACTCCAAATGCCTATGTCATTAAAACACAATGCTAGGATTTTAAATTTTATTTAATTAATAGGCCTATTTTTAAAATGAAGTTTTAGGTTCACGAGAAAACTGAGCAGAAAATAGTTTCCATATATCTGTCTCCCACTCATATATATATTATTATATATAATATATATATAAATTATATATATAATTATATATACTTATATTATATATATAATTCCCAACTATCAATATCCTGCATTACATGGATACATGTTATGATCAATAAACTCAGACGGATTTATTATTATCCTTTAAAATTCACAATTTGCATTAGGGTTCATTTTCAGTGCAGTATCAAGGAGTGCAAATACTAGATTATATGGTAAGAGCAAGCTTAGTTTTAAAAACAACTGCCAGTCCATCTGTGTACAATGAATCAAAATGCACACTGCTATCATGTATACCTAAGTAGAATAAATAAATAAATAAATAAATAAAATTAAGAAAAAAAACTTCTCCATAAACAAAATTCCAAGCACTGATGATTTTATTGGTGAATTTTTTCTGAAATTTTTGGGAAA
>PVHX01023492.1:0-25651 GCA_004024805.1 Geosciurus inauris
AGGGGGCCTCAAGTCAAAGAATACAGGTGCAGCAGCATCTAAAGTCTGGAAAAAGCAAGGAAATGGATTGTCTGCCAGAACTCTGAAAGTATCACCACCAAGACCTCGGTTTTACACCAGTAAAATCAATTTCAAGCTTCTCATCTCCAGAAGTGTAAGATAATACATTACTATTCTAAGCCACTAAATTTATGGTAATTTGACACAGCAACAAGAGGAACTAAGAGAACTGGTTTTTATTATAAAAAAGGCTTTCACTATTCATAAAAGATTTCCATTTGTATATGTACACAGTGGAGTTTTACTCAGTCAAAAAGAAGAATGAAATTATGGCATTTGCTGGTAAATTAAAGGAAATTGAGAACATTGTGCTAAGTGAAATAAGCCAGACTCAGAAAATAAAGGGTAACATGTTTTCCCTCATTTCCCTCATATGTAAAAAGTTAAAGCAAAATATGGGAAAGAAGTTTGGGGTAGAGGAAATTGGATATCATAAATATACAGGGAAAATTAGTGGAACAGAAGGATGGGAAATAGGATGAAATACGAAATGAATTTAACAAAATCATGTTATATGCATATATAAATGAACTAAAGGGAATTTCATCTTTATGTATATGTAGAAAGTGCCAATCAAAAATAAATAAATACAAGAGCCAAAGGGAGATCAGTAGAGTAGAGGAAGGAGAATAGGGGGAGGGAGGAGAAGAGGAAGGCCAGGGAAATGGGGATTGAAATTAAATTCCTTGCATGTATGATTTTGTTAAAATGAACCCAATTATGTAATTCTGTAATAAAAATTCCATTTTTAAAGTACAGAAAACCTATTTATATGTAATTTCAAATGACTAAAGGAAAAGGTAGTTATATGTCATTGGGTATTGCTTCTCCTGTTATTATTTTATGTTTATTGTGTTTTGTTCATTTAATACAGCATTAATGGAAATTGGTTCTAATTATCATAAAAGAGGAATGTCAGCCAAGCCAGTGAAGGAATTTTGAAGTTCATACCGAAGACTTGTGAGCTCTCCAACTGACTCCAGATGCTACAGCTCACCTATTCTCATATGTAAATATACTTTTTAAACTTCCCATCTCTATACCTACTAGACAGAATTGTGTGGTGAATATAGTGTCAACACTGGTGTTGTGTTTTTAGTTCTTTTGCAGGCAAAAGCAAGTTACCAGGAAAATATTTTAAGCACATTCATTTTAAGAGTGTGGAAACATTTTGACTCATTTACCTTCTCTCAACACTTGAATACTAAACAAGGAATAAAGACTATGAGGATCCAAATCTTTTAGTGAACAAGTTGTGCTGGTTTTTAGCACTAATATGATCTATCCTTACCCTAAAGCTTTACTTGAATAGCCACTGTGCTTCATGAGGTTGCAACCTTATTCATTGGATAACCACAATTACCAAATCTGGGCTTTGCTGATCACACAGTTCAAAGGAACATTATGGAAAGAACCTATGGGGAACCTGAGAATCTATCAATAGTAGTTGATAAATTGAATTAGTTTAAAGTAATAACTTTCATCGAAAGAGCATTACAACATTTGTAATTTATATATGTATGTAAGACTTCTGTTCCCCTTATTTTTATAAGAGACCTTGAGAAAGGTCACAAGTATGCAATTGGAAACCAAAAGAGTTGCTAAAATGTAAGACAGTGATAGATGCTACTACACCACTTGAGAGTAGTTAATAAAATTGGGAGTGCTCTATTTACACTGGAGTTCCTGGAAGCTCTGAATCATATGACAGTATTAAAAGCTTTCCAATATCCAAAGAAATTTTCCAATCTTTCCATTTTTTGATAGAAGAAACCATATTAGTTATTTTTCAAAGATAAGATTTCATTATTACTAATGGTTTATTATTACTAAGGAAGGAATTGCGGTGTATGTCTATAAATGAGATAAGCAGGGTAAATTAATATACACTTTTGAAATTATTTCTCCAGACTATTAGGATAATACCATACAGCTATACTACTTTCTGATGATCTAACTGAAAGTCCATAGAGAAGGTAGACAATCTAGAGAAACAGAGGACTAATTTGTTCACTTCAATGTTTCTTTCAAACATAAAAGTCACAAATACGTTTTGAGAATTCATGAATAAATTCCCTTATTAGTACACTACTTATCTGTTATACTAGATAGGCACTAGATATTTTGGAGAATAAGTATGAAGGACACAGAGTTCTTACTCATCTGTAGAAATGTATGGGCATAACTGATGGTAGAAATACTTCATAATGAGTATAAGTTAAGTTTAGAAGTATTTGTAATAATCACTAATGATTTTATTAAAATTTTTTGTGAAATATCCTAGGAAGCTATCTTAAGTATCCACATCCCATGCTATATGTGGAAGAAGTCATTCTGGAGTGAGTAATGGACATCCAATCTTCTTTTTATGGCAGTCCTAGATATACAATTTGGAGATACAAATAGTTCTAAGCGTGTTTATTTTGCTACTTCCAACCCATGTGACTCAGGTTGATCAATCAGCACCATCCTTAGCTGGCCATAATAGTTTTTCAGGAGTAGGTATGTGATCCAAGCCAATCCAATTAGAGTAAACCTCAAAATTTTGCTTGCAATCCTGGAACTACTGTGTTCTTTTCAAAACCTTCTCGAAGCTGAGACACATGATTGTGAGACTTGAAACCATAATTTCCAGTCTTAGTATCAAAAAGAAACCCATCTCAAAAGTAAAACCAATAAAAGAAGAACAGAGTCAAAAGAATTACAGAAAAATGGTTCTGGAGAACTGATGACATCATGAAATTCTAGACCAACCATTCTCTACACCAAACAATTAGACTTTATAGTTTCATAAACCAGTATGTTATCTTATTTAATGAGTTAAGTTACACTCCCATTACTTGCAAACAAAAGCATTCTGCTGGCTTTTACTTGTTATCAAAGAATCCATGCCACTCATTAAAAGAAAATAATTTCTTTTTATGGCCTACTTTTAAATAGACCTGTAATCTTATGGGTCCACAAGGATAAGTTAGGAAGAAAATGTATTCTCAAGTAGTTTCATGATAGGACATGCTGGTTGGAGTCCTTTGGGATTTCCCATTTAGATGTGAGAAAACATGGGCTGGAGATGAAGCTCAGTGGTAGAGCACTTGTCTAAATGTGAGAAAATGTATGACAAAATCAGTGGTTTTACCTTTAATATGGTTAAAGCATGATTGCTTTGTTCTGATAATAAATAACCAGTAAATTCAATTTCTTTTCTTTTCTTTTTTCTTTTTGATTGAGGATTGAATGCAGGGGTGCTCTACCACTGAGCTATATCCTTAATCCTTTTATTATTATTATTATTTCTCATTTTGATACAAAGTTTCCCTAAGTTGCAGGCTCATCTTGTCAGTGATCTTCCTCAACTTCACAAGTTGCTGGGATTACAGGTATGCATCATGACAACTGGCCTAAATTTAATTTCTTAAGAAGTTAGAATAATAATACCATAATATCAATATGGAAAAGGTGGCTCGGGTGGCTAAGACAGGAGAATCAGGAGTTCAAAGCCAGCCTCCGCAAGGGCAAGGTGCTAAGCAACTCAGTGAGACCCTGTCTCTAATAAAACACAAAATAGGATGTGGCTCAGCCGTTGAGTGCTCCTGAGTTCAATCCCCCATAAAAAAAAGTGTTTTCCCTTTTTGTAACCATGACAGATTCCAGGGTTACTTTGTACTTCATAAATGAACCAAAGAATTATAATACTTTAGTAGCAGTATTACCAAGAAATTGGCTTTTCCTGTGCCAAACTTATACAGAAATGTATAATGAAATATATAAATTGTGCATAAACTTTGTGAAATAAAGGTGAAAGCTATCTACACACCTGAAAGCTAGAAGAATTTCTACCAGGAAAATACTAACAGAACCGAATATTCACTAAATCATTTCTTTCTAACAGATTCACAAATTGGATTTTGAAAATTCATTCAGAAAGATAGTAAGATGCACACAAAACTCTCCATTGAAAAGATGCAGTATGTTCAAGACAAAATCTAAAGGAATCCTGAAGGACATTCCCCTCCCCTACACTCCTCAACTCAAAGCTCAGTCTGAAGAGGCTTTGAGTAACAACACTGAGGTACTGAGTGAAGCTTGGATGTCCTGAAATTCTCTATGGATATTAGTGAATCCAAACATGTTAAAGGTACTGAAGAATAAATTAATGATTATGAACAAAGATCATGAATAATAGATTGGGCACTACGAAGCTCAAAATGAAAGTTAAGATGAAATTTGATAAATTTTCACATCTTGGAGGAAAGGAGAAAAAGACAAAAAGAACAAGCAAATGGCAGAACTAGGAAATCAGCTTATAAGTATCAATAATTATGGAAAAAGAAAATAGAGCAGAAGGAGCAAAAAAGCAACACTCAAATAATAATGAAAAATCTTCAATGTAATTGAAATTACATATTTTATGAAAAATTGTTACTTTACAATCACTTGACAGCTTTTAAGAAGTTTTCAGTACTCATTGGATAATTACTGATCCTAGAGTAAGCAAAATCCTTCAGGTCAAGCAAAAGAATAGAGAAAGACATAGGGATTATAAAATGTGGAAGGAAGGAAATATGGGTGCTATAATAATAAGAAAAACAAAGTTGGGAGATTCAAGATGGTGGATTAGAGAAGGCTATATTTTTAGTTGCTCCTTGGTTTGGGATTCATGCAGCAGAAGTACTACTTCTCAGTGAGGTAGGTGAAAGAGGGATTTTGCTAAAATCAATATTGAGCAGTCAGAGTGTCTTAGAGACTCATAAATTCAGGTACATTGAGCAAAGGAAAAAGAGTACACTGGACGCAAGCCAGTTGTGACACCAGAGAGGAGGAAGAGCACTCAGGGAGAAACACAATGAAGAGACTTGGTACAGAAAAACCTGTAGATGAAGAAAAGCAGACTGAACTTAGCTGACCCAGAGGTTGCACTGTGAACTGCTATTTGAAAAGTCTTTCATATTTCCTAACTGGCCAAGGAAAGCTGAGGTGGTAGCCATCTTGAGGTGGCCATGCAGCATCTCATGGCTGTGGAAGCTAGGAGATCATAGGGACCAGCTCAAGAGGGTCAGGAATGTGAAGAGGCAGTTGTGGATATACTCTGGGACTAAGCCTGGGAAGGCTGTGTTCAGGGGAAGAAGGGTGTATGGAGGATTGTCTCCCCTGCCCCATGAGTACAATTCTTGGGAGGCTCCTGAGATCCAGACTCCCAGAAGAGGTCAGCAACTGCCAGGCCCTAGGGCTATGTTGATATAATCTCTCCAGAGCAGATACCACCCAGCAAAGCTCCAGCATAGATCTAATCTAAGGCATGATTAGACCTAAGCCCCAGCTTCCAGAACTCCACAGAACTCTGCAACAGCCCACCCTGAGAGTGCACTCATCTGGTCTATGCAGACAAAACTCCAATCAATGGTACTTTCCTTTCCATACTACTTTATACTGGTGAAAAAGGAAACTGAGAGCTTCATCTTAGCCGTTCCAACTGGCAGCTTTGTGAACAACACAAAAAGAGGAAAGGGTTAACAATCCCCAGTTCCCCACCTTTACAAGTAGCTCAATAAGAGAAGAAAATAAGGATAATTGAATATAGGCAGTGACCATGCCTTCTCATTGACTATTTTGACCACCTCAGTGGAAATGATTCCTTCCTTTTTCCATTAAGAATCTTTTCTTTTTTCCCTGTTTGTGTGTTTGTGTCGTGTGTGTGTGCGGGGGTGGGGGGGTGCGTGTGCACTCTTGCTTTGCTGATTGGTTCATGGACATATATACATATTTGTTTCTTTTTTCATTTTTAGTGTTTTTTAAATGTAGTTATTTTTCCTTGCCTTGTCTTTTGAGGGTTAGAAATTTGAGATTGTTTATTTTGGTCTTGTTTTGCTTTCTTTGTTTGTTTCTCATTTTGCTTTCTCTCCTACTTTTTTCCTCTTTTCTTATAACCATCACCTGCTACATATCTTCTACATTCTCTGGATTCATATTTTGAATATTCTAAACTCTCAACTACCTTATCAGTATATTTTATTTTCTCCTAATGAGCTGTGTTTTTGCCATCTTTTAGAACTAAATGGTTAATACAACTCTTTCCCCCACCATTCATGTTGCAATTACTGCTGTGGATGACATAGCTGACTCCTGATATTTGCTTTAGTGCCAGATATAGTTCATGGTATTGTTTTTGCTGTTGACAATTGCTGAACCCACCGTGCCTGTATTTTGTGGTAATTAATTCCATAGATATCATAGTAGGAACCAGGCATTTATTTAAATGCTGTATATTTTTTGCATTAGTTGTTGCTATTATTTATTTCCTCTTATTCTGTGAAGTTTGAAGAAACTATAGGAACCCTAAAAATTCACAGTAGAGACTCTGCCACTCAATAAACTCAGCCAAAAGATAGCTCATGTTGCTCCACATACAAATTAATGACACTCAAACTTCAGTTATACTTAAATACAAAGAATAGGAGAGATAAATATCCAAACTGATGACTAGGGTTCCAAGTATAAACAGCTAGACTGAGGCCCTCAGGTCCCACTCACAGACATCCATTGCTACAGATAGAGACAGAATTAACACAAAGGCTGTGGATATCATGCCTATGAGAAGATTTCAATCTAGATCACTCTAGGACACTTTGGCAAGAAGAGGCTGTGCACTAAAAAGGCCCACACATAAGAATGGAAGAGAAATCTATGCCAACAAATGCATAAAACCCCACACAGGATTAAAGAAATATGAAAAAGCAGGGTAACATGACACTTCCTAAAGTTCACAATTCACCACCAACTGACTCCAAAGATATCAAAGTGTATAAAATACCAGGTAAAGAATTAAAATGAATGATTATAAAAATGCTCAATGAATTTCAAAAGAACACAGAAAACCAACTGCATGAACTAAGAAACTCAGTACAGGATATGAATGAGAAATTCAATAAGGAGATGGAGACTTTGAAAAAGAAGCAAATAGAAATCTTGAGAATGAGAGACACAATAAAGCAAAAAAAATATTCAGTTAAAAGACTCTCTAATATAGTGGACCACACTAAAGGCAGAATCTCAGAACGGGAAAGACAAAGTGACCAGCTTTGAACATTCAGACACTGTTAAAGAAAAAAAAAATAACCACAATCAGAATAGACAAGAATGCTGGAACATTAAGAGACTGAATTTAGGTATTATTGGAATTGAGGATGGTTGTGAGAGACAGACTAATAATATGGAGAACCTCTTCAGGGAAAAAATAACAGAAAATTTTTCAAACCTTGAGAAAGAGATGGATATCCAGATACAGAAGTCATTCAGAACCTCCAAAAAGACAAGATCAAAAAAGAACTTCTCTGTCACACATTACAATTAAAATGCCTAACATACAGAACAAAAATAGTATTATAGCCTCAAGAGAAAAACATCATGTCACATTTAGAGGTAAGCCAATCAGAATCAGTTTTAATTTCTTAGCACAAATTCTAAAAGATAGGGGGGCTTGGAATGATGTGTTCCAAGTCCTGAAAGAAAATAACTGTCAACAAAGATTGCTATATACAGCAAAGCTATTCTTCAGAATCAAAAGAAAAATAAAATCTTTTCAATGTAAGCAGAAATGGAAAAAAATCATGACTAATAAGCTGGTACTGCAAATGAAATAAAAAATAAACTCTAGAGATTACAATTAAACAAATCTCATTTAAAGAGTAGCTAAACAAATGAGAAATAGAACAAAATTAAACATTAGAAAAAATGGCAGAAATTAATAAACATCTCTGTAATAACATTGAATGTAAGTGGTCTCAACTCTCCAATTAATTAGTGGTCTCCACTCTCTAGATATTTCTGATAAAGTTAAGCTATATATTTCAATTGTAAGCATCTCAGTTTTTGACAAAAGCAACTTTCACCTGTGGTTCTAGGTTGCTTTGGAATTATGAGAAGCTTCTAGATGAACAGTTAGCATAGGCAGCACTTGGTTTTCAGCTCAAGGACTTTCAAGCTAACATGACATTTCAGGATAAACCTGTCAGGAGAAAAAAGAAGATTAAACCTGAGCTTCAGAGAAAAAAAAAGTATTTTCAAATAAATTTAAAAATCTATTATGCAAAAATTAGCATTAGAAGTATAATGTTTTATATGAGCATAGAAAAATTATGTCTGATTCATTATACTGTCTCTCCTATTCCTATCACCCCTCCCTTCCTTTTATTCCCCTTTGTCTAATCCAATGAACTTCTGTTCTTACTTTCCTCACCTTCCTTTGTTGTGAGTTAGCATCCACATATCAGAGAGAACATTTGGCCTTTGGTTTTTTTGAATTGGCTTATTTCACTTAGCATGATATTCTCCAGTTCCATTCACTTACTGGAAAATGCCAAATTTCATTCTTCTTTATGGCTGAGTAATATTCCTTTGTGTGTATATACATTTGCTTTATCCAGTCATCTGTTAAAGGCCACCTAGGTTGGTTCCATAGCTTGGCTATTGTGAATTGAGCTACTCTAGACATTGATGTGGCTGTGTCACTGTAGTATACTGATTTTACATCCCTTGGGTATAAACTGAGGAGTGGGATGGATAACTGGGTCATATGCTCATATATGAATTCATGAGCAGTATAACTCCACATCATGTACAACCACAAGAATGGGATCCTAATTAGGATGGGATCCATGTATGTATAATATAGCAAAGTATACTCTATTATCATGGATATCTAAAAAGAATAAATTTTTAAAAGATGAAAAAAAGAATGATGGTTTCTTAATATTACTAAAGTTATATATCTCCTCTCAGCAGCCAAAATCACACTTAATATTGAAATATTGAAGTCAGTCATGCTGAAGTCCAGAACAAATAAGGATGTTCTGAACATTCTGAAAAACACATTAAGTAATTGGAAGAAAGTACTAAGTACAATTAGTTGCAGTAAATATCATTATATACCCAGGAAATCAACAAAAAATATTAGAATTAATAAAATAGTCATGAAAAGTGGTTGTGAATAAGTCAAAAATAAATACATACACTTGTATACATATAAACATACAGGATATATTATATAACTTCAATAGCCCAATAATAATTAGTTTGAGAATAACAAAAACAAAAAATTTCATATACTAATAAACAAAACAAAAAACTAGGAGCAATTTTACTGAGATGTGTGAGATTCAGATGGTAAAGCATAGCCAAACAAGAGGGGAAAATATACCTTGTTTTTGTATGGTAAATTTAAATATTATTGGCTATTATAGATATTCTAAAGGTGCTAACTCTTAATAAATTAATTGACTTTATGCAGTATAGTTTAACATAATGTGATTTAATATAATTCTAGTCAAACCCTCAATATTAAAGCTATCCCCCTAATAAATAAGTCAATAAAAATAAATATTGGTCAAAATTTGAGTTGTAGAAGACCTTTCTGAACATACTTCCAAGAAACAAGAACTATAAAAGAAAGAAAAAAAATGCAAAACTTTTATGTCATAAATACCAAAAGAAAGTAATGGCAAAATACAAATTGGAAAAAAAATCTTCAATATGTTTGACTAATAAGGATCAAAATATTCTTATGGAAGACTTTGTTAATACCTATCCTATATCTATTTTCTGCTGTTTCTTTGCTTTAAGAACCCATGTGGTAGATGGAGCAGCGATGTGCCAGCTAATTTTTTTACTCTTGTAGTTAAAGATTTCCCCGTATCCAAGTTTTGCCAATGAATCATAAGCAAAATTACCTGGATGATACTTATAGGAAACTTATATTTTTCTTATCAAAAGGAAGAATTGAAGTTGATATGCACCTTTGGCCATTCATTCTTTCATTTCTCTCTTCCTTCTGGAATATAGTTTTGGCACCGAAAGGTTGAACAACCAACTTTAGAACATAAGAAAATAAAAATCACACAAAGTAAGAGGGAAGCATCAAGAAAGAAGTTTAGGTCTTAGAATGCCTGCGCCAGTCCTAGAGTGCCACTGCTGAACTGGTATGTGAGGGGAAAAAATGCTTCTATTTGATTAAGCCATACTATTTGGTCTGTTATATACACTTGAGCTAAAAGAAAAACAATATTTTAACAACTACAATTTTTTTTAGAGAAAAAGATGAATACCCTAGTTTAAAAAAATGAACTAAACACACAAAATAAAATTTTAAAACTACAAAAACTGAAGCATATCCTTTACAGAAAACAAATGGATATATTGGACTTTATCTAAATAATTTCTTTGCTGTGAAATACACTGTTAATAGAAGGAAAAGTCAAACCACAGGCCATAAGAAAATTTTTACATATAAATATATAATAATAAAACATATAAAGAACTTTTTAAAAATTTTTAGTTTTTTAAAAATTTTGATTGACATGCATATATCATGCACTTATCAAATCCAACCTTACTTTATTCATTCCCCCCATCCCCGCCAATACACATACACCCCTCCCAACCATAGTAATCACTATTCTACCATCCAGTTAGTTTACTTCTTTAGTTTTCACATGTGAGGAGAGATGACATATAGTACTTGTCTTTCTGTGTCTGGCTTCACTTAACAACATTCTCCAGTCTCTTCCATTTTCTGCAAATGACAGATTTGATTCTTCTTTACAACTGAATAATTTCCCTTGTGTATATATACCCATTTTATTTATCCATTAATCCATTGAAAAGTACCTAGGCTAATTCCATACCTTAGCTATTGTGAATAGTTTCACAATAATCTTGAGAATGCAGCTCTTTCCTATGCTGATTTCACTTCATTTGGATGCATATCTAGCCAGCCTTAGGATGAATGGATCATATGGTACATCTACTTGTTGTTGTTGTCTTTTGAGGAAACTCAACACTGTTCTCCATAATAGCTGTACTGATTTACATCCCCACCAAAAGTATATGAGTTCATTTTGGCCTAGCAATGTAGCTCAGTGGTAGAGCATTTATCTATCAAGTGGCAGGACCTAGATTCCATCCCTAGCAGTGCAAAAACAAACAACAACAAAAGCAGATTTACTTTTTACACATTTGTTACTTTTTGTTTTCGGGTTTATAGTCATTCTGATTGGCTAGGTGACATCTCACTGTAATTTTGATTTACATTTCCCTGATGGTTAATGATTTTGAGCATTTCATGTATTCATTGGCTATTTGTATTTCTTCTTTTTAAAGTGTCAATTTAAATCTCTTTCCCATTTTAAAAATTGGTTTACTCTATTTTAACAAATATATTTGAAGTTCCTTATATATTCTAGAAATTAACCCTTTGTCAAATGAATATTGGGAAATATTTTCTCCCACTCTTTTTGTTGTCTTTCCACTCTGTTGATTATTTCTTTGCCACATAAAAGCTTCTTAGTTTGATGTAATTCCATTTGTTAATTATTGCTTCTATTTCCTGTGCCTTTGGGGTACTATCCAAAAAAATCATTGCCTATACCAATGTCTTAAAATGCTTCCCTGTTTTCTTCTAATAGTTTAATAGTTTCATTTAGATCCATTTTGAGTTGATTTGGTATAGGTTGAGTTAGGAATCAAGTTTCAATCTTCTACATATGGATATTCAGTTTTCAAATAACTCTTTTTTTTTGGTACCAAGGATTGAACACAGGGGCACTTAACCACTGAGCCACATTCCCAGTCCTTTTTGTATTTTATTTAAGACAGGATCTCACTGAGTGGCTTAGGGCCTCACTAAGTTGCTGAGGCTGTCCTTGAACTTGAGATACCCCTGCCTCAGCCTCCTGAGCCACTAAGATTACAGGTATGTGCCATTGTGCCCGGCTCAAAGGGTTCTTAACAATTAAAAAACAAACAATTCAAGAAAATGGGGAAGACATTTAAATAGCAACTTTATTTCAAAAAGATATATGGATGGCAAATGAACATAAAAAGATGCTCCACATCATCAGTCATCAGGGAATACAACTTAAAATCATAATAAAATATTAGAACATCATGCTGAGTGATATAAGCACAACTCAAAAAATTAAGGATTGAATATTTTCCCTCATAAACAGAAGTAAGAGAGAGAGGGAAAGAATTAAACAAACAGGAAATATCTCATGAAAATAGAAGGGAGATGAGTAAAGATAGAAGATGAAGGGGAAGGAAGGGAGAGAAAAAGGGAAAGGGGAAGAACAAGAGAATAACATTGACAATTTATGCTAAATGCAAGCATGAATATGTCACAATGAATTCTACTTTTATGTAAAATTACAATAAACCAACAGAAATATATATATCACTTGTATATATGTCTGTATGTTTATGTATACAGATATACACATATACACATATTTATGTGTATGTGTTTAACACAAGGAAATATATTGTATTGGAGTAAATTTTATTATATTCATATATGTATATGTCACAATGAACCCCACTACTATGTATAATTATAATACACTAATAAAACACACACACAAAAGAAAAGAATAGAACAAAACAACATGACAACACCAATTGCTAAGGCAAATGCAGAACAAAAGGAACTCCCACTTTAGCAAAGTATAGTCACTTTAGCAAACAGAAACACGGTGAAACATAATGATCCTAAATTCTCTAATGCAAATTAGAGCTACATGCAACAAAATGGATGACAAAAAATAATGTTAATGGAAAGAAGCCAGACACAAAAGAGTATGCACAGTATGACTCCATCTAGTGAAGTTCCAGAATAGGCAAAAACTAGCCTATGATGTTGAAACAGTTATTACTTTGCTATTGATCATTTGGAGCCATGGATGATTTATAAGAGGATTTCTGGAATGCTAGTAATGTTTTGCTTCTTGATCGGGAGACTGGTTACATAAGCGTGTTCACTCTGTGAAAACACAATCTGTGCATGTATAATTTATAAACACTTTGTGTTTATGTCCTTCTTCAGTAAAATGCCTATGAAAAGAGAGGAGAAGGGATTGGTTAGATATCATACGTCTCTGCAACAAAATATTCTTCCACTGTTACTATTATGTGCCATCATTCTATATATAGGACACCCATAAAAAACTTAAGTTGAGCAATAAATATAATACTTAGAGTCACTTAAAAATAAATATTATGTTTTAGAGTTCTACACTTTTGAGAAACAATACAGGTAAATGATTTGAGTCTTCGAAAATATATTTGTCATATATATATGAAAAAATAAAAATTGTATACATAAAATTATATATAAAGGACATATAAGCTCTAGATTGTGATTTCCCATCTATTTTAAGGCACCTGTGACAATTTTGTTGAAATATATGCAGAATTGAAAACTTGGAACTTAATGGGTTAAGAAAATCATAATATGCCATCCCTGGAAAAATGTGATCAGTAAAAAAATGGGGGAAGAAAGAAGTTATAAAAGAACATGGGCCAGGCACAAGGGCACAGGCCTGTAATCCCAGCAGCTCAGGAGGCTGAGGCAGGAGGATTGCAAGTTCAAAGCCAGCCTCAGCAATTTAGCAAGGTACTAAGCAACTCAGTGAGACCCTATCTCTAAATAAAATACAAAAAAGGGTTGGGCATGTGGCTCACTGGTTGTGCCCCTAAGTTCAATCCCTAGTATCAAAATAAACAAACAACAACCATGGTATGAGCCTATTTGATAAAAAGATTAAAAGTACATATATAAACAAAGATCTGGAAAACTATCATAAATGTTAATTTTGGTTGGCTCATTATATTTTGTGTTTCTTCACTGTTTAATCCTTGTATGAGGAGCATATATTAATTTTGTAGAACAAAATTTTTAAATTTTATGGGAAAATGTGTAAGTGGGCTTATGCTACAAAACATCAAATATCATAACTCCATGATACAGGAGTAAATATATGAATAAATGGAAGAGAATAAATAACCCAGCAACAGACAGAATTTTTAATTTGGTAAAGGTACTGCTATAAATATGTATGAAAAGGAGGAATATTTCATAAATACTGCCAAGAGAACTTTAGAGAAAAAATTAATTTACACATCACCTCAAAGGAATAAATTACTCAAAAATCTAAAGATAAAGGTTAAAACAAGACATAAAAAAGAACAATAGAGATCAACATCATTCTCTGATTATAAAAGGACTTTTTAAGAAGACTTCATGTAGATTTGACTATGTAAAATCAAAGTCTCTTGTAATTCAAAAGACATCATCACCAAGATTAAAATGTGAACAAAAAACTGGGGAGAATATTTTGTATAATATGACATACAAGGGGCATTATCCTTGATATTTACAATCTCAGGGAAACTTAGAGGAAATGCTTGGCGATGCCAATAGGAAAAGAGCATGAGAGTCACAAATCACAGGAAAGAAATGTAAATGTCTCTAATAAACAAAGAAAAGATGGCTTCTTGAAGTCTAACCAGAGAATATCCCCAAAACTAATGCAATGAACAAAACTCAACAAAGGAAAAAGAGAATGAAAAACCATCTCTTTTTGATAGTAGTAATCAAACAAGAAAATAATATTAAGGGCAGAGAAGCACTTTTGTTTCCAGCCAAGGCATAGAAGGACCACATTTGTTCTCTTGCCTGAAATAATTTAAAAAGTACAAGATCTATGAAAACAACATTTTCAAGATATCAATCATCAGACAATGAAAGACAATGGTAAACAAATGAGGTGCACTATAAAACTGCTCCAGTTTACACTATTGAGAGAGTTCCCAGGCTACTATTCAGCAGGGAGAACCAAGGCAGAGCCCATAAGGCTCCACAGTTGAGAATGTAAAGCTGATATTCTAGAGACAAAAGCAACTAGAATTCTCAATGTATATTATGTCATTAAGGAGATAGCCACATAGAGATGTCCAGACATCTTCAAAGACCCATTTTGAGTCTTCAGTTTAGTACATTAAATATATACTTAGGAGGGAAACACTGGGGGCCAGGGAAACAATCTCAAAAAAATTAGAGACAATCCCAATAGTTCAGGTAGAGCAAGAGTAATTCCTATTGCCAATAGCCAGATTTTTAAAAAAACAAAAACAACAACTCATAATTCACAGGACTTCCAGTGGACACTCAAAAGGTTTTTGCCTCAATAGTAGGGAGATTACCCCCAGGCTATAAACACTGCTCTAGTCCTACCTAACAAAGTTTAAATGTAAAAGCCAAGAGGAATCCAATCATTTCCAAGTAACTTAACTGCACTCCAGAACAAATTTCAAGAGTATGTATAATACAAAAATATTCAGCACTTGAAAAGGTAAAATGCATAGATCCTAGTATTCATTAAAAATTATCAGGTCTGAACAAAAGCGAAAATAGACAATGGTATTATATCAAGTTAAGAAACTTCACAACCAGTAAACAATCAATAAAGAGACAATCTGCAGAATGGGAGAAAATATTTACAAACTATTCATCCAACAGAGGATTAATATCCAGAATATATGGGGAACTCAAACAGTGCAACAGAAAAGAATCTAATTTAAAATGGGCAAATCATTTAAATAGATATTTCTCAAAAAAAGGATATGAAAATGGCCAAAAAGATATGAGAAAATGCTCAACATCACTAATCACCAGGCAAATGCAAATCAAAATTACCATCATATGCCATTGTATCCCAATTAGAATAGCTATAGTCAAAAAGACAAAAAATAACAAGTGCTGATAAAAACATGAACAAAAGTGAACTCTTCCATACTGCTAGAGAGAGTGTACATTATTATAGCCATTATGGAGTCAAATATGGAGACTCTTCAAAAAACTAAAAATAATTCATGATTCAGCAATCTCACTACTAATTTTTATGTCCAAAACAATGAAATCAGTATATTAAAGAGATATCTGCACTCCTACATTTGTCTCTTTTCAGCCATATTTTTCCATAATTTTTATTGGTGCATTATAATTATGTATAAAGATAGGACTCCTATTTTTGTAGCCCTATTCACAATCACCAACATATGGAATTAATCAAGGTGTCCATTGACAGATAAGTGGATTAAAAATGTGGTAGGAATACCTAATGAAATATTAGTCATAAAAGAGAATGAAATCCTGTCATTTGCAGCAACATGGAAGGAACATGGAAGTTAAATATTGTACTACTTTTTACTTTTTTCCATCATGCATGATTTTGAGTGCATGTATGTGGGTATGTGGTGGTGGGACGTTCTCACTACTTGGATAGTTTCAAAAAATATATGTATATTCATGTCGTTTTACTTTCACATTAATTGCTTTCTTCTGAACTTGTTTATTATTTAGACTTAAATTTACTTAGGTGGGGTACTATTATATGAGCTTTGAGTTGTTTTGATGTTACATTTGCTGGTTTGTTCATATCTTGGTTTTTGTCCTTCTTATACCCCCCTTCTTCAGTCTCTTTCCCCAATAAGTCAAATTTTCCTGTTCCTTCTTCCTCTCTTCCTTTTTTGATTACTTGAAGTTCATTTTTTTATTCCTTCTTCTTTACAGCTGACATTTGCTACTTACCTCCTGCCTCTCCTATGATCACTTTTTTAAATATTTCAAACTTTCTCTCACCTTCCCATCCAATTTTCTATAGAATTATATAGCTTATGTAATTCCTACCCCATTCATATTGCTGTAATTATTAATATAGTGGATTACACAGTAGACATTGCTGTCAAATGTCTGATCTAGTTCAGTTTTTTTTTTAATTGTTGGTATTGATGTTCAATGCTGAACTCACCATTCTTATGTAGGTGGCAATTAGGGTTATAGATGTTAAAGTAGACACTGGATATTTATCTTTTTTATTTTGTTTTTCCTTTGGTACCAGGGATTGAACTCAGGCGTACTTGACTTCTAAGTCACACCCCCAGCCCTATTTTGTGTTTTATTTAGAGACAGGGTCTCACTGAGTTGCTTAGCACCTCACTGTTGCTGAGGCTGGCTTGGAATTTGCAATCCTCCTGTCTCAGCCTCCCAAAGCACTGGGATTACAGGTATGTGCCACTGCGCCCAGCTTGGATATTTATCTTAAGACTGTAAATCTGTTACTGACATTAGTGCTATTCCTGGCTCCCTCTCCCTCTAAGAGGAGCTGGAAAAGGATTGGTATACTTCAAGATCACAGAGTAGAGATTCTACTGTCAAGAAATATTTACAACTTGTGAAATATTCACAATTTGTCTTTCAAATTCAATATCAAATAAAACCTTTTCATTTAGTCAAGCAACAGTGAATCTTACACCACACATGATCAACCACTACCTGAGCCTTAACATTACCTAAACTCATAGAATTGGGGAGAAAAAAACAAACAAACAGGCCCCAAGGAAAATCAATGAGAGAGGAACTTCAGGTCCCACCCCTTGACATCTACTTATATATCACAGAGAGAAATTCTATCAAAAAATGATAACTGCACACAAAAGGACACACATATAAAAGATAAAAGGAATCCATCTCAACTGATGCACAAGTCCAAGACCTCTGAAAATATGAGGAAACAGGCAAACAAATCTCCCACCAAAATTTACAATCTCCAACAACAGATCCTACAGATATGGAAGTAGATGAAATTCCAGAAAAAAAATTTTAAACCAAATATTAAAATGTCCAGTGAACCAAAAGATCTGAGAAATGAATTAATAGAGTAAATACAGGAAATGAAAGACCACTTCAATAAAAAAAGATACATTGAAAAAAAATAATCAAAACTCCTAGAAATGAAAGACACAATCAATCAAATTAAAAATTCACTTGAAAGCATCACAAATAGATTAGATCACATAGAAAATAGGACTTCAGCCCTTGAAGACAGAACTTCATCCCTAGAAGACAGGGTACATGAACTTGAGTATACAGAATTCAATAAGGGGAAAAAAATGATAGAACATCACCAAGATATACAAGAAATCTGGGACAATATCAAGAGATCAAACCTGTGAGTCATTGGAATAGAAGAGAATGTGGAGATACAGGCAAAAAGTATCTTGAACATTTTCAATGACATAATAACAGAAGAGTTTCCCCATATCAGAAATGAGATATACATCCACATACAGTAAACACACAGGGCCCCAAATAGACCAGATCAGAAAACAGGTTCTCCAAGAACCATAATAATCCAACTGCCTAACATATAAAATAAGGAAAGAATATTAAAAGCTCCAAGAGAGAAACATGAGGTCACTTTTAGAGTCAAACCAATAAGGCTCACTTCAAACTTCTCAAGTCAGACCTTAAAATCATGGAGGGCCTACAATAAGATATTCCAAGCTCTAAAACAAAATAAAACCAATTAAGAGCTAATAATAGCCAAGACTGCTATGCCTAACAAAGCTATCTTTCAAATTCAGTGGCAAATAAAACCTTTTCACGACAAGGACAAACTAAAAGAATTCAGGACCACCAACCCAGTAATACAAAGAATACTTAAAGACTACACACAAAGGAACCCAAAAACAAATTCCAAAGCTCCCAAATAAATGAATATTCAATCAAAGACTAATCAACTAAATTAGAATCAAGACAGAATTAAATGTAACAAAAATCAAAATGGCAGAAAACTAGCACATATTCATAACACTGAATATAAATGGTCTCAACTCCACAAATAAAAGACATAGATTAGCAGAATGAATCAAAAAGCAAGATCAAACTATATCCTATTTACAAGAGACTCATCTGATAGGCAAAGACACTCAGCAGCTGAAGGTCAAAGGATGGAAATAAATATTACACACAAATGAAGTCTGAAAACAAGCCAGAGTAGCTATTCTTATATTTGACAAAGCAGATTTCAAGCAAAAATTAATCAGAAGGGACAAAGAAGGCCACTAGAGCTTGGCAAAGGGGGCAATCCAATAAAAGGATACAATTATTGTACATATATATCCCAAATGTCAGCACACCCAATTACATTTAAAAAGAATACTCCTTGACATTAAGTCTCAGACAGACCCCAATATAAGAATACTGGGAGATGTCAACACACCCTTATCACCAATAGGTCACAAAACATAAAATCAGTAAAGATATTTTCAACCTAAATGATACTATAATTCAAATGAACCTAGTAGATATCTATAGAGCATTTCACCCCAAAAGAGTTGAATTTACCTACTTCTCAGCAGCTCATAAAAGCTTTTCCAGAATAGATCATATTTTAGATCACAACGTAAGACTTAGCAAATTGTTAGATAAATAGATAGATAGATGATAGATAGATAGATAGATAGATAGATAGATAGATAGATAGAGACATAGATATAGATGTAAAATCCCATGCATCCTATCAGATTGTAATGGGATTAAACTAGAAATCCAAAGCAAGAAAAATTATAGAAGCCATTTAAACACATGGAGGTTCAACAGTACTTTTAAATAAAGAAGAGATCAAAGAAGAAATGGGAGAAGAAATCAAAAAATTCTTAGAAACAAATGAGAACAGAGACACAATATATCAACACCTCAGAGACAGTAGTTCTAAGAAAAAAAATATAGCACCGTTTGTCTACATTTAAAAATAGATCCCAAATAAATAAGCTTATGCTCATCTCAAGGCCTTAGTAAAGGAAGAACAAACTAATTCCAAAATCAGAAGACAGGAAATAATAAAGATCAGAGCCTAAATTAGTGAAATAAAGATAAAAAACAACACACATAATCAATGCAACAAATTAGTTTCTCAAAAAGATAAATAAGATGGATAAACCATTAAGCAAACTAATAAAAATAGAGAGAAGACCCAAATAAACAAAATTAGAGATGAAAAAGATGATATTAACACACATACTTGTGAAATATAGAGGATCATTAGAAAGCATTTCAATACACTGGAAAATTTAAAAAACATTGACAAATTTCTAGACATATATGACCTGCCCAAATTGAACCAGGAAGATATAGAAAACTTTAAAAGACCAATATCAAGTAATGACATTGAAACAACAATTAAAAGCTTACCAACAGATAAAAGCCCAGAATCAGACAGATTCTCAGTTGTGTTCTACCAGACCTTGAAAGAACTAACATCAGTAACACCAGTTTTCAACTATCCAATGATATTGAAAGGAAGACAATACTCCCAAATACATTCTATGAAGCCAGTATAATAACCCTGATATCAAAACCAAAAGTTTTCTTTTCCACATCATGGAAAGAAAACTACAGACCAATAATCCTGATGAACATACATGCAAAAATTCTTAATAAAATAATAGCAAACTATCTTTAAAAATACATCAAGTACATAATACACCATGATCAAGTGAATTTCATCCCAGGATGCAAGGTTGATTCAATATACATAAATCAATAAACGTAATTCACCACTTAAATAGAATTAAGAATTAAGATGATCATATGATCATATGGTCATCACAACAGATGCAGAAAAGGCCTTTGAGAAAATACAATACTCATTTATGTTAAAAACACTGGAGAAACTAGGGATAGAAAAAACTTACCTCACATTATAAAGGTTATATATGACAAACTCAAGGCCAAAATCATACTGTACAGACAAAAATTGAAAGAATTTTCTCTAAAATCAGAAATAAGACCAGAATATCCACTCTCACCATTTCTATTTGGCAAAGCTTTTGAAACTCTAGACAGGGCGAACAGGCAAGAGAAGGAAATTAAAGGGATATAAAAGGAAACAAAGAAGTCAAACTAAGTCTATTTGCTGATGCCATGATCATATATCTAGAAGACCCAATAAATTCCATCAGAAGACTTCTAGAACTGGTAAGTGAACTCAGCAAAGTTGTAGGATGCAAGATCAACATTCATAAATCAATAGGTTTTCTATACTTCAACAGTGATTCAGCTTGGGAAGAAATCAGGAAAACCATCCTTTTCACAATAGCCTCAAAAAAATTGGGAATTAATCCAACCAAGGAAGTTAAATATCTTTACAATGAAAACTATAGAACACTGAAGAAAGAAACTGAAGACCTTAAAAGATGGAAAGGCCTTCCATGTTCATGTATAGGCAGAATTAATATTGTCAAAATGGCCATACTACAAAAAGCATTATACTGACTCAATGCAATCCCCATCAAAATACCATGACATTCTTCACAGAATGAGAAAAAAAAAGTCCTTAAATTCATTTGGAAGAATAAGAGACCCATAATAGTCAAAGCAATTCTGAATAAGAGTGATGCAGGAAGCATTACAATACCTAATCTCAAATGATACTATAGAGCTATGGGAACAAAAGCAGCATGGTAAATAGCATATAGAATATAAGACACATACTTACGCAAAGACACAAACCCATGTACTTACAGCCATCTGATACTTGACAAAGGTTCTAAAACTATTGGAGAAAAGATAGCTTTTTAAACAAATAGGGCTGGGAAAACTGGATATCCATGTGTAGAATGAAATTAGGTCCCTATCTCTCACCCTTCACAAAAGTCAATTTAAAATGTGTCAAATACTTAGGAATTACACCAGAAATCTTGCAACTGCTAGAAGAAAACATTGTGTCCACACTTCATCACATGGGTATATAGGCACCAACTTCCTCAACAGACCTCTAAAGCTGAAGAAGTAAACCCAAGAATCAATCATTGGGATGCCATTGAACTAAAACTTTCTCCACAGCAAAGGAAAGTATTATTAGAATGAAGAGACAATATACAGAAAGGGAAAAAAATCTTTACCAGTTCCTCTTCTGACAGTGTATATATAATATATATAAAAACTCAAAAACTCAATGCCAAAGAAATGAATAACCCAATTAATAAATGATGAAACAACAAAACTGACATTTTTCAAAAGAAGAAACACAAATGGCCAACAAATATATGAAAAAAAATGTTCAACATTTCTAGCAACCAGGAAAATGCTAACCAAAACTAAGATTTTTATCTCACTCCAATCAGAATGGCAGTTTTCAAGAATACATATAATAATAAACGCTGGCAAGGATGTCGGGGGAAAAGGTGCACTGATACATTGTGTTTTTTTTGTTTTTTTTTAAAATATTTTTTTAGTTGTAGATGGACATAATGTCTTTATTTTATTGCTTTTTTTGAATGTGGTGCTGAGGATCGAACCCAGGGCCTCACGCATGCGAGGCAAGCGCTCTACCACTGAGCTACAATCCCAGCCCACTGATACATTGTTGATGGGACTGCAGACTAGCACAATCACCCTGGAAAGCAGTATGGAGGTTCCTTTAAAAAACAGAGATGGAACTACCATATGATCCAGCTGTTTTACTCCTTGGTATTTATCCACAAGAACTGAAACCAGCATACTCTAGTGATATAGCCACTTCAATGTTTATAGCAGCAAAATTCAGAGTAGCCAATATGGAATCAGCCCAGATTCTGATCAATAGATGAATAGATCAAGAAAATGTGGTATATCTACACAATGGAATTTTACTCACCCAGAAAGAAGAATGAAAATAATGCCATTTACCAGAAAATGGATGGAAATGGAGAACATCATGCTAAGTAAAATAAGTCAGACTCAGAAAATCAAGGATTGAATATTTTCTCTTGTGGGAACTAGAGCAAAATAAGGAAAAGAAGGCAGTGTGGGGGATTAATATCATAAACAGAAAAGATCAGTGGAGTAGAAGGAGGAGAATGAGAGGGAAGGAGGAAGAATAGAAAAGGGAAGGAAATATGGAACAAATTTAACAAAATCATGTTATGTGCATATATAAATATACCAAATGGAATTTCACTTTTATGTATATGTAGAAAGAAAGTACCACTCAAAAATAAATGAGTGAAAGGAAGATCAGTAAAGTAGAAAAATAGAGGGAAATAGAGGGAAGGAAAAGAAGAGGAAAAGGTGGGGGTGGGAATTGAAATAAAATTCCTTGCATGTATGATTTTGTCAAAATGAATGCAATTCCTGAGGGAAGTGATCTCATGAGCTAATCATTTCTTCAAGGTCCACCTCTCAACATTGTTGTAGTGGGGATTGGATTTACCACACATGAATTTTCATTCAAACTATAGCACTTTAATTTTTAAAACATTGTTGGAACCCCAAGGGCAACCATAATATTTTTTTGTTCACACATGTCAGCCTTTCAGATATTTGAAGACAACTATTTTGTTTCTCTGGGATTCTTTTTCTTTCTCCTGTGGAAACAGAGTTAGCATCTATATCAAAGGTCCCTAACATAGCATAGTTTCTAGTCCCAGAGCCCCTCAATCACTTTCACCAACCCTCCCACTTACCACAAAAAGCAGGCAAACTCCAGTACCATCCTTGCTACCTACCATCATTTACTTGCTCAGTCTGAAATAGAAAACTGTGATGCTGACCCAAAACAGAGAAAACATGTCTTTCTAATTTACATACAGTCCCAGCTGCCAGATGCTAGCAGTGTTCCCCTAAGGACAGTGGGGGAATGAAAACAAGTCTAAAGGGCTCCATGGGGATGAGACATCAATGCAAAGCAAATATACGTTCCAGCTGCTGGAACGCCAGCAGTCTAACTACTGAACAGAACAGATGATGTATTCCCAGGACATTTTCCCCTTGGGCCACGTGAATTTTAGGATTGAAATATCTAGCAGAATAAAAATAGATCCTGAATAAAATGAAAGTATATTGAAGATGAATAAATTTGGATCTAATAGCCTAATAAAACATACTGCATTATCATTTGGCCAAATTTTTTAAAAAGGAAATGATATTATCAATCCCCTTTAAACATTTCAAAGGAAAAAAGTTTTACTTGATTTTTCAGGTTTCTTACAAGTGATTTTACTAAAGCAATATGAAGAACCAAAACAATATGAAGAATCCAAACAAAAACACTATTTTACTTCCAAATAGATTTCAAACTCCTTAAGGGCAAGAATAGTTGTTTTTTTTTTCCTTTTCTTTTCTTCTGTCCAATGATTGGATTCTCGAATTGTATGCTTATTAGTATAAAGTTAATTAATGAATAAGTGAAAGCAGGTTTTAAGCACAGGAAATCACTTCTCATTAGTCTTCATTGCCTTTATTGCTGGGTCTTCAGAAACAACCAAAAATTACAAACCATTCTTTGGACATTTCTCTTTCTCTTCTATATCTCATGATACTGACAGGCAGCTTATAAATCATATTGAAAAGCATCAAGACTTTCCACTTTCACCAAACAAGATGAAGACCTTATTTCTTTACCTAATCATCTCTTCTTGGTTTTCCTATTTTTGCTAGTAGCTTTTTATAATCATCCATAATTTCTCTTAAATAACCTTCTGTTATTCAGATGCTTCCAATGCAGCCATCTCCTTGTAGAATTTCATGAATGTTTTATTTGGTTTAGGCAGAGAACTTCCTGCCTCGCTTTTTTTCATTTTTTTCTTTCTTTCTTCTGTACTTGACCTCATTGCTTCAGTTTCTAGTAAGGTCTGTTACTTCCTGTAATAAGAAAGAATGACGTCACACGGCCTAAAATCCCATGCTTCATGAGGCATAGGTCTGCTGGCTGTGCCTAAAGCTTTACATTCATAAAGCCTCATGCAGAAGAAATTGTCAAAATAACATTGGCAGTGGTTGAGTAATCTGAAATTTGAAATTAAAATACTGCCTAAGGGTGAGTTTAGGGAATGTTGATCCTAAGAGAAACACTTATCAAAAGGATAACTCCCTAGTATATTGTCATTTCTGAACTATGAGCAGGAGACTAAAGGATGATTCCTTATACTCTTAAGGACTCAGAGATGCAGAGCAAAGGGTACTCCTACTTTTATAGTAAATAGTGTTTGAATTTTACTTAGATGATTTACCACATCTCTCAGCTTTGGCCAGTAGACTCTCCTTGTAAAGTATCTGTGTTATCATGGTCTTTCATACTGTAAACACGAAAACACTTTGTCAGCTGGATATCTCTTCAGTTTTATGTCACTAACTGTAGTTTAATAGTATTTTTTATGATAATCTTTATATGTGCATGAATATAAGATGTTAGTTTCTGTTCTTAATTCTTTCTGAACTAAAGGAGATCACTCTTCTTTCTTAAAAGCCAAAGAAAATCTTAACATTTTAATGCTGCAAAATTCCCTAGAGATTATGTAGTTCAAAATCTTTGTTTCACAGATGTAGTAACTGAGGCCTGGAAGTTGAATGACTAAGCAACTATTATAGAGTGCAAAATATGGTCATGCAGCCTCAAAACAGCTCACTCATTGGCTGGCAGTAACCTTGGTCTCTCCCACGTGATCTAAATTACCATTGATCTATCAGTGCCTGGCACTTAACGTACTTTTATCAGTTAACTTCTAGAGATTAAATAAGTAGAATCATTCTCTTTTTTTTTTCTGACATTGTTAAAATTAGAACCGGAATGGGGAAAAAAAAAAAAAAAACATGAACTAAGCACAATTTGGTTTTGAAATCCATTTGCACCTCTTTCTTATCCTGTTGTTTTTTTCTTTCTCGGCCTCAGAAGTCTCCTGAGCATCCAAAGTCTGTTCATAGCACTGATCTTTCTGGGGTTTTTAATTCCCTGCAGCATCTCAGATCTTTCTAAATCATATTGCTGACAAACCAAACTTACTTAACCCATGTTCTGCTCATCTGTGTAACCAGGCCAAGCTGTGGTAAAGGACAGGCCAAAGCCCATTACTGCTTTCCCCCATCCTTCAAAATACTCCCTTATCTGTAACTTGTGAGCATTTTAAATATTGAAGCATGAATAGGATGGGATGTATGGCTACC
>PVHX01023493.1:0-25649 GCA_004024805.1 Geosciurus inauris
TGCTTGCCAGTTCTAGGTGGCCAGAGCAGTCTGGCTGTCAGTCTCCAATCCCAGAGCTTCCCAGGTGTGGTCCCTTCATCCACACACCTACCATCTCACTGAACATTGAGAAGTCATCAGACAAATGTCCCAAGATCCACTGTGGTACCCTCCACAGGATTGCTGATAGGACACAGAGGAAATCAGAAATTCAGAAATCTTTACTTCTACAAAGTGTGTGTGTGTGTTTGATACCTTGCAAAAGTACTTATGCAATTAAAAATAAATGCAATGAGCTGAGCGCTGTGGTGCATGCCTGTAATCCCAGCACTTTGGGAGGCCGAGACAAGAGAATTGTGAGTTCAAAGCCAGCCTCAGCAACGGCGAGGCGCTAAGCACCTCAGTGAGACCCTATGTCTACATAAAATACAAAATAGGCGGGGGATATGGCTCAAGTGGTCGAGTATCCCTGAGTTCAATCCCCAGTGCCCCCCAAACAAATGCAATGAAGAGAAAAAAAACATTTCTCCTAAGAGCAGGTGAAGCCAGGTGCAAGCCTCAGCCCCCAGCCTGAGCAAGTAACCTCGTTATCCTCCACTGTGGAGCGGAATTCTTCTGGAGGGGCGTCCTACTGCTGCTGGAAGATTCCATGGGTAGCTAATGCCCACAGTTTCGAGGCAGAGCCCAGCTTACTGCCATCCTACTTAATGCAGCTGCCGCTGCTATATGACCCCAACGTTTACATGTGCTTTTTGTTTTTTTAACTGGAATCTAACCTGCTTGCTGTTTTACATATTTTTTTTTTTTCACCTTGCAACCTACTACAAACTTTCCCCTATTGATAACTACTCTTATGGCCAATAGGACTTCTCACCCAGTCCTCTGGTTGGTTCTCTTCTGGGGCTTCTCCACTCTCCTCCCCTTCAGCTCCTGAAGAGAGTGAGGAGGGTGAAAACTAGTGATTAAGTACTTTCTCCCTTCTCCAATGAGTACTTCTTTCCTCCCCAGCACTGAACCACAGACCCCACCCAGCCCTAGCTCTGTCCTGGATAATGACTGTGAACAATGACTCACTTTTACACACTCACATAGCAATTTTAAAGATGGAAACTTTTCTGCAAGCCCAGGATATCACACATCACCCACAGCATGGGGACCTACACCCCTCTGGATCCCATGTTCTTTACACACCCAGAACATGGGTCTGTCCAGTTGAGGCCCCTCCTGCAGGCCGACATTTCTGACTTGTTCTTAAGTTTTGTGTTGGGGAAAGACAGGCAGTGTGTCCAGGTGGCCTGCACCCTAATACTGCAGTGCCAGCCCCACCAGAGTTGCTGTCACAGTCACTAAAGGGCTCACATGGTGGGCAACTCCACGCACAGTGTTAGGAGAGGAGGCCATGCCTAGAGGAGGTGCTTGGCACCCTGGAAATGCTTTCTTCTCATCCCTTCCCCTGAAGAGAGCTCTGGCTAGCTTTAGATGTCCCCATCTGGCCTTTGCTGTGCCCGGGAAATCCCTGCAAATAAAAGCATTGGCTTGTGGTCCAGGATAAATGCTTTTGTCTCCTGAAGAGCCTTCTGCTCCCAAAGAGCTGATGTGCCAAGCATTATGTGGTTGCCAGAAAAAACAGGAGGGTTATGTAGCAACAGAGGAAGAAAGGCAGAATGGTAGAAGCTGTGGCTACCCCTCCGTGAAACTGATTTCTGGAAATGCAGCCGGAGGGGGGGAGGAACGGCAGAACATATGGGAGACTGTGTGCGAATGTCCCTCTTTTCCTCTTCTTCTGATGATTAAAAGTATAAGGAATAAATACCAAGGAAAAAGGGAATTCCCTCTGTTTTCAGAACATTCGTTATATTCTAGGCACTTTCCCTACCAGCTTCATATAATTGTTCAAATTCAGGTCTTTTTACCCAAAACTAACACTGAGCCACCTCTCTGAGAAAGTCTGCTGCACAACCCCAAAAACCTTCAGGGGGAGCAACGTGAGGGTTTCCCACGTTTCCAGGATCCACCCCAAGTGCTGCCCTACAGGGAAGCCCCCACTCCATCCCCCACCCCAAGAGCGCTGGCCACGTATCACTTGGAACTCAGCCCCAAAGGGCTGAGCCTGTGGTGGAGCCTCAGCAAAGAAAAAGTGTCTTTTCTTGAAGTTTGAGTGGTGTGGGTCCTTTTGTGGCATGCAGGACGATAATGCACCAATAAACAAAAATGTAGGGAAAAATCAAACCTATTCAAAATCTGAAAATTTAAAACAAGTCAGCCTCATTTCAGCTCTGAGCTTTATATCCTGGGTTTAAAGATCCCAGAAGCTGCCCGTGCCTGGGGGACACTTCTCCTTTGCTATCAAGGGACACAAAGGCTGAAAATGCCTTGTCCCCAGAGAGCCAAACACACTGACTGTCCTTTTTTTTTTTTCTTTTTTTTCCCCCAGCACTTACCACATGCTTTTGACATTTTATAGGAGAAGAATGAGTGGGGACTTCAGACTTCCTGTCACCCCAGCAAACTCAGCCCCATGCCCTCTCCCACTGTCCCCCACTCTTGGGTCTAACTTGGAAGAGAAAGAGCAAGTGCTGGTCTCAACTTACTCTCAACTCCCAGGTTAGCCTGCTGAGCTGGGAGCACACTTGAGCATCCAGGCACAGTCATGAGGCACTTGTGGATCAGACCTGCCAGGTCCACTGTCCAGAAATGACAGCCTCCCTCCTGGACACCGAATCAACATGCCTGGTCACAGATTAGGCAACACCCTAGAGATGAAAACCTGCCTCAAAATAGCATTCGTTTTCTGTATGAGCTGGTCAAAAAGAAGGACTAAGGTATTGTTATGTAGTTCATACAAAATTAAATAAGAATCACTTACTAAATATTTCCATGCTGAATAAATAGTGAACAGCTTTAAACTCTTTGTGTGTGCCAAGCCATCACATAAGGAGGTCATCGACTCTCAGGAAGGTGCCTCATCAATTCTGGTCCACAGGTAAAAAAATGAGGCTCAAAGGAGGGGAGCGGCTCAGCTGAGGACATGGCAGTGCCTGATGGCAGTCTCTGATGGCAGTCTCTCTACTTCAATCACAAGACTCCTCATCCCTGCTTGGGCTCATCCCCATCAGCAGTATGTAGGATGCTTCCAGAACAGCAGTTCCATGTAAGGGGAATGGTGAGGGTCCCCTCACACAACAGCTCCAGATTCTCCTTCCTGGTTCCTAAGGTCAGTTCTGGTTCCTTAGAAAGTTCTGCAGCCAATCCACCTGAGTGCCACTGAGGCTCCCATCCTGATGGCCAAGGGTATGCAGGGCCACGTGTGGACACACATGCATACACACGGGCATTCAAGCAAACACTTGCATACAGCTGTCCACACACCTATCTGTGTCAGACATGTTTTAACTCCAAGCTTTATCTATTTGGTTTAAAGATATTCCAGTGGATCCCTTTATTAAACATGTGAAGACACATTTGCACACCTGTGTGTATGTGTACACTTGCACATACACATGCACACGTGCCTTACACATACATCAATCTCATGGTTCTATCACTATGAACCTGGAATTTTCTTTTATTTTTTCTGATATTAGGGATTGAATTCAGAAGTGCTCTATCACTAAGCTACATCCCCAGTCCTTTTTTTATTTTTTATTTTGAGACAGGGCCTCAATAAATTGTCCAGGTTGGGCTCCAACTTGCAATCCTCCTGCATCAGCCTCCAGAATCTCTGGTATTACAGGTGTGTGCCACCATGCCCAATGTGAACCCAGAATTTTCTAAGAGAACATACCTAAAAATATAAGCAGAAAAAAATGTTTTAAATACTAAAGACATATGGTAATGGTTGATTTCAATTGCCAACTTGATTGGATTGAGAGATGACAATGATTAAGATGCTTTTGGGTGTGTCAGTGAGGGTGTGTCTAGGAATGATTGGCATGTGGGATAGTCAACTGAAGTGGAGACCCTCCCTAAGCATGGGTAGCACTGTCCAATAGGATGATGGTTTGGATGGAATAAAAGTTGGAAGAACAAGGAAGCAGCAGCAGATGGAAACTGAATTCTTCTTGACTGGGTTCTTGATGCTGCCTTCTCAGGATATTGGACTCTCGCTCCTTCACTCTTCCAAAGCAGACTCTGCCAGTGATTCTCCAGAGAGTTTCCAGAAGCCTAGGACTAGGACTAGGGTAGCACTGTTGATTGCTCTTGTTCTGGGGCTTTAGCCTCTTGGACTGCTCATATACGAGTTCCTCCAGCTCTCTAGCCTGCAGATAGCCATTGTGGACTATCCAGCTTCTGGTTACGTAAGCCAACCTAATAAATCCCCTTTTTCTAACTGTTGATCCTGTTCCTCTAGAGAACCCTAACACGCATGAACAAAATGGATAAAGACAGTCCCTGTCTCCCAAACCGCAAGACATTGTCCACAGTTCCAGTGAATGATTTCACTGCTTGGTTGGTGAAGGCCAATGCACGGCTCTCTGGCTGACCACAGGACTCCAGTCTGGCTGGTCCCTGGCTGGCCCCATGAGCCCCGGGGACTCCCCTCCCCAGGAATGTGCTCCATGCCCTGCCTCTAGAGTGACAGCAGCTTTCATCCTGAGGGATGGTGGCCCTTGAAACGTGGGGCTGAGACCTGAGGACGCTGGCAGGGTAGTATGGAGGTGGCTACAGAAGCCAGGGTCAGGGATGCCAGGATGGTAAATTCTGCCGATGCTGCATCCATCGCAGCGGAAAGACACTTCATTGCTGCCTCTGTAAGGATGAAATGACATCTGTGAAGCACCTAGGCCTTCCTGGCCTTCCTTCCAGCTCTGTGCATGCTGCGGTGCTCTAGTAACACACCTCTGATCCACAACCCACTGCCGGCCGTGCAAACCCGGTGACCTGGACACAGGGAAATAGGCCATGTTTGCAGTCGGACTTCCCTGCAACTATCGGTGTTTCTAGGGCATCACATAAATGGCGGTGAGGGCGATGTTGGCACATCTGTGTTCTGGGACTAGGTTGTTTAAGACCTGGACCAACTCTTCCTCAGAAAACGACATGGTACAAAACCTCAATTTCAGGCATTTCCTCTGCTTAAGCGAGAGCATCGGGGACCCAGAATCCAAGAAATGTGGCAGCCAGTGGGCTGTGGGCACAGCCTCAGCCGACAGGCAGCAAAGAAACAGAAATCTGAATCCTACAACTGCAAGGAAATGAATTCTGCCAACACCCTTAACGAGCAAGAAACAGATCCTTCCTAGAGCTTCCAGAAGGAATGCAGCCCAGTCTACATCTTGATCTTAGCCCCACAAGCTCCAGATTGTGCTTCTGAGCTAAAGAACTCTCAGAAGATGTTTGTGTTCTTTGAAGTCACAAGTTTGTGGTAATTTGTTGATAGCAGCAATAGAAGACTAATTCAGGATTATTCTCGCAACTAGAGAAATTGATTCAAAAATCCATCTAAAATAGTAAAAGTCCAAGAACTAACTCAATTTGGAAAATTAAGACCAATGTGGGTGTTGTGAGTTAAACTGGGTACCCCCAAAAGATGTTCAAGGACTGGGGATATAGTCCAGTGGCAGAGAGCTTGACTAGCATGCATGAGGCCCTGGGTCCAATCCCCACTGACGCAAAAAGGTAAGATGTTTCCAAAACCTAGGCCCCCACTCCCCACCTGTGAGTATGAACTTTTTTGGAAATCAGGTCTTAGTAGGTGTAATTAAATGAAGTCTTTTAAGATGAGGTCATCCTAGATTTGAATAAGTCCTTAATCCAATGACTGGTTTCCTTTTAAGAAAAAGAAGAAACACATCAAGTGTGAAGATAAAGGCAGAGACTGGGGAGGGGCAGCCACAAACCAAGGAGCCGGAAGCTGGGAAAAAACTCAGAACAGATCCTTCTCTCACACCTTCACAGGGAGCATTGCCTGGCCAATGCCTTGATTGGATATCTGAGACTGTGAGAGAATAAATTTCTGTTGTTTTAATTTATCAAGTTTGTGGTAATTCATTATGGCAGCCCCAGGAAATAAATACAGCTGAGTGCCGTGGTGCACGCCTGCAATCCCAGTGGCTCCAGAGGCTGAGGCAGGAGCATCGTGAGTTCAAAGCCAGCCTCAGCCACTTAGCAAAACCTTACACAACTCAGTGAGAACCTCTCTCTAAAAATATATATATATATAAAAAAGGACTGGGGATGGGGCTCACTGGTTAAGTGCTCCTGGGTTCTATATCTGGTACCAAATGGGCAGGGGGCGGAATACAATAGGGGAACATGCCCCATAAGATTGCAAGATGTTACAGATCATGATGCACTGGCATAGATGAATGACAAATCCAGAACTCCCTGGAACGCTCCCTTGTGGAACAAAGCTGGTCACGGGACAGATCTAGTGTTGTAAACCTGTGGAGATGAGCTCAAGAGATCATCTTGTGCATGGCTGGATTTGGTTTTATGTTCTGCTTAGGAGCACTGTGACTTTATTCATGAAGACTGATCTATAATTTGCTTTTCCCACATAATCCTTGTCCAGTATTAAACTTCAATTAGCATCATACAATGAATTGGGAGCATCTTTTTCTTTTCAATCTCCTGGAAAGCCTATGAACTATTGGAATTATGTGTTCTTTCTCAGTCTGGAAGCACTTTCTTGTTAAACTATGGCAGGACTTTGTTGTTTTTCGGTATTTTTTTTCAGAGTTGGAAGATTTTTTAAAAATTATTTTATGATTTTATTTCTTTAGTGGTTATAGGAATATTTCTTCCTGAGTCAGTTTAGTAAGTTATATTTTTCTGAGTATTTGCCTTTTTAGTGGTTATAGGAATATTTCTTCCTGAGACAGTCTAGTAAGTTATATTTTTCTGAGTATTTGCCTTTTTCATGTAGCTTTTTTTTTTTTTTTTCCTTTTTGCAGTGCTGAAGATAGAACTCAGGCCTCACAAACACTAAGCAAGTGCCCTACCAGTGAGCCACACCCTCAGCTGTGTTTTCTTTAATTTTTAGAAAATAGTTTGTTGCAACATTATCTCTTGTGAATAGGAAAATAGCAGAAACAGGCTGCACTTACTTACAAGAATATTTGTTGAATGATGTTTTCAGTTGTGAAATCTCAGATGTCCGTGACATGGAGAAGGAATTAATACCCTGGAGTACAAGATAATACAGTAAAAATGAACGAACTAAATCTACACATTTCAAAATGAATGGATTAGTAAACATAATGTTGAATGAACGAAGCAAGTTCCAGAGCTTTAGTATGGTTTGGATAAGTGTCCTCCAAAGGCCCTTGTGTGAATGGTTTCGTTGCCAACATGTGGTGCTAGTGGCGGGTGGCAGAACATTTAGGAGGTGGGCCCGGTGGGAGGAAGTGAGGTCATCAGGGCATGTTTAAAGAGGATATCCGGGACATAGACCTTTCTGTCTTTGCTTCCCAGCCTCTGCCATGAGGTCAGCAGCCTCCCGTGCTCTGTGCTCCTCCTATGACATTCTTCTCATCATAGGCCAAAAGACAATGGGGCCAAGTGACAGTGGACTGAAGCCTACAAAACTGAGAGCCAAAATAAACCTTTCCTCTTCTTAAGTTGGTTACCTCAAGTATTTTGTTATGGGAACTTGACTAACATAAGTTTCCATACAGCATGAAAGCATTTGTATGAACTTAGAAATCAGCTCCCAGGTACATCTGCTGAAACATTAAGAAAGCATGAGCTGTGGAGAAGGCAAATGCATAATTGTGGTTTTCCCTGGGTAAGGAGGGAGGGGCCTGGGGCCCGAGAGTAGATTGGAAGAAACGGCAGCTTTCTAATGACACTGTTCTTAAAAGAAAGCCTGAAGTAAAAATGACTCAGTGTTGACAGAGGGAAAGAGAATAAAACTTAGCAGTAAATAATCATTTACAGGAACAAACGATTCCCACATAAATCTAAAATTTTCCATTATGGAGCAGTTCTCTGTTTCTACAGACTCCCCACCCCCACCCCACCGCCTGCCATAACAGGAACTGATCAGTTGGGTTGTGTTTCATGCTTTTTGTTTTTTAAGTTTCTCTCTAGAAAAGAGAAAGAATAAAAGCTTTTCTCTGGAGCTTGGTCAGGACAGAGCTGGGGTAGCACTCAGCTCCAACACTGGTGTTGCGGCCTGCAGGCCTGGATGTCTGGCATTCGGTGGCACCATCCTCCTGGAGCCTCACCCCCTCCCAAGTCAATCCTGGCATCCTTGCAATTGCTGTCCCAGTCAGGCTCCCAGCAAGGCATCCGTCTGCAACATGTGCCCTGTCCCTGTGCAGTGGCAGCCCTGGGCCAGGATAGCTGTGCCCTGCGCAGGCTGACTAGAGGAGGGGGGACATCCTCTTCCCCAGGCTAGGAGCAGGGATGGCTTCAGATCTGGCTAGAATGAGACCCAGTCTCTAAGTTCAATGGACTTTGACAATGGATCTCAAGTCTGCTCTCTGCCAGGCACCGAGGGGTGGTTCCAGGATTTGCAGGGGCTGGTGCAAAGTGCAAATGTGGGCCAAACCCATGTTTACAAAGCAAAAGAGAAGCACGTAAAACTTTTTCCTTTCTTCCAAGGTCTCAGCTTTTCATGGTGTTCTATATTTGCTATTTAGCCTCATTCAAAAGTCTTAAAAAATTAAAAATTTTAATCCTCAGCATGACTTTGGTTGTTTACGCTGCGCAATGCCAATTTTAAATGCAAGCATAAGTGTGTTGAGCTTGTAAGCAGAATTGCCCAAGTTACGTTACTTGTGTTTAGTGGCTCCTTCTAGGCAGAGGTACCTCGGGCTGGACGGAAGAGGCAAACGCACGCTGGACCCAGGAAAGCTGGAAGGATGAGATATCTCAGCTCTGCAAATCGCAGGGGGCCCAGACCTTCACAAGGAGCCACCACCTTGTGACTTAGGTTCTGTGTCTGTTGGGCTCCCCCTGCCAGCCTGGGGTGGGGACCTCTGAGGAGCTGATCCAGCCCCCCTACTGCCCACAGCCATCACCCCAACCTGGAGCACACAGGTGACCCCCCGGGATTCAGAGCTAAAAGGTGCCTGCCTCTTCTCCAGATGCACAGGGTGTATACACTCGACTCTGGCCTCCAGCACCAACGCCAGCCTCCCTTGACCCACCTGGATCTGGTTACTGCGTCAGGCAGAGGACAGCAGCTGTTGCCAGGTTGAGAGGGAAGGCTGGGCAGGGCCTGGGAAAGGGGGAGGGAGCCACCAAGAAATTGTCCCAGGGAGGCAGGAAGGTAGCAGTGGCAGCGCCACTATGCACCCCAGCTGATGACAATCGTCCTATCACACTTCACTTACAAACAGATTTAAAGATAATGGCTCCCATTCTCAGGACAGTGGAGCTCAGAGAGGTGAAGCAGAGGACCCAGGATCACACAGCCAGCAAGTGGTATTTCAAGGGAAAACAGCCTCCCCTCTATACCTAGCCACTCAGCTCTGATGTCTCTTGGAAGCCTTTCATCTCCTCCTTCCTAATTGAGAAAGTAAACGCACTCTTTTTAAAGTAGGGAAGCCCCATCTCTTGTAGCAAAGTTGTGCTCTCATAGGACTGGTTGACTAGAGAGAATGGAGGCTGAATGTGGCATTTCAATAGAACCTCACAATAACCCCATGAGATAGGTTCCTATATTGGCGAGCTTCACATTACTATAATGAAACACCTGAGACAAGCTCTTTGTGAAGGAAAGGCTTATCTGCCCCAGAATTTTCACAATTCAAGTCCAAGATCAGATGGCCCCTTTGGTTTTGGACAACGGTAAAGACAATGGACAGCAACAAGAGCGAATGTTGGAGCAAGTGGTCGCATCACAAGCCAGGAAGCAGACAGGTTGTTACAATTCCTTATGAGGGCATGTCCACAAGGACTGAAAGACCTCCTACTGGGCCCCACCTGCTAAAGAGTATACCACCTCCTGATAATGCCACCATGGGGAACAACCTTTTATAGATGGACCTCTAAATTATAGCGGCTACATCATCAATCTATTTTGCAGATGGGGAAACTGAAACTAAAAGTGCTCAAGTAACTGCTCTAGGTCACCTAGCCAGGAAATACTGTTTGTGACCTCTAGTACCTTATGGCATTAAGCACAAAATATGGTCCTGGGATGGGTCCTTGAGGAAACGACGTCAGAAGCCCACACACACCAGCGCAGCGTGAAGAACTAATGTAGCTGCGTGGCAAGGTCCACCTGGGGATAAGTCTGAGATTCTGGCAGATTTAATAGTCTAATTCTCCCTTCCTGGTCAGTTTTCCAGCATTAGAAAATTGTGGCTTTTTAAATACATTAATATAGTTTCCCAAAATGGTTCCTTCTGCTAAATATAAATAAGTACCACACCAAACATTTACATAGGCTTGGGAGCCCTGGTTTATATAACTTGTCAGAACCTTTAGTATACAATCTTCTCCAAGAGGAAGAAGCTCTGAGTAGCTGTTTTCCAACTTGTGTGACCCTTTTGCCTAGGAGCATCTCATAGAATGAGCGCTATATGGAATAAGACCATTTCAAGGGCTGAAAGAAATGAAACTTTGTCCATGAATTCTATAACCAGAATAAAATTGTGCTTCAGGAATGAATAAAATAAATCCATTTTCTCAGAGAAGAAACTTAAAAGAGAATGTATAGCCAGCACATCTGCTCTAAAAGAATTGCTAAGATCATCAGACGGGGGATATGATACATGAAAGAAACTTGGAACATCAGGACTAAAGGAAGAAAAAAAAAGATGGTAAATATCATGAATATAATAGACTATTCTCTTACCGAGTTCATTAAAACATTTAATGATGCAAAAATTTGTCTGATGGAATTATATATATAGAAAGAGAGAGAGACATATACATATATATAGATACCAGGGATTGAGCTCAGGGGCACTTGACCACTGAGCCACATCCCCAGCCCTATTTTGTGTTGTATTTAAAGACAGGATCTCACTCAGTTGCTTAGCCTCTCGCTGTTGCTGAGGCTGGCTTTGAACTTGCGATTCTCCTGTCTCAGCCTCCCAAAGTGCTGGGATTACAGGAGTATGTCACCACGCCCAGCTGGAATTTTTAATGTGTGTAGATGTAAGATATAAGACAACTGTAACATAAAGAGTAATCAGGGCTGAGGTTGTGGCTCAGTTGGCAGAGCGCTTGCCTTGCATGTGTGAGGCACTGGGTTCGATCCTCAGCACCACATAAAAATAAGTAAACAAAATAAAGACACTGTCTATGTATAACTAAAAGATATTTTGAAAAAAGAGTAATTAGTAAAGACATCAATAGTCTGGTAAAGTTTCTACATTCCACTTAAAGTGATAAATAGTCTAAATAAACTGAAAATTTAGGTATGCATTTTATTATCTCTGTAAGAACTGCTAAAAAAGGCTATCGGAATAGATAAAATCACAATAGATAAATTACAATGCAATGTTAAAGAATGTTAAGATTACCCAAAAGAAAGCAGGAAAAAAATTAGGGGAGATAAAGAAATACAATAAACATAAAACAAATAATATAATGGTGGACCTAAATACAAACATATCAGTAATTACATTAAACATGAATTGTATAGATACACCAGTTAAATGATAGAGATTGTCAGAATGGACTTTAGTTTATTGGTTCTTTTTGGTTATACATGACAGTAGAGTCCATTTTGATATGATTATACAAGCATGGAATAAATCTTATTCTAAATAGGATCCCAGTCTTGTGGATGCACATGATGGTGAGATTCATTGTGATGAATTCACATATGTACATTGGAAAGTTATGTTCAATTCATTCTACTGTCTTTCCTATTCCCATTTCCCCATGTCTAATCCACTGAATTTCTATTCTCTGCCCCCTTATTGTGGGTTAGCTTCCACACATTAGAGAAAACATTCAACCTTTGGTTTTTTGGGATTGGCTTATTTCACTTAGCATGGTAGTCTTCAGATCCATCCATTTACCAGCAAATATCATAAAGCCACTCTTCTTTATGGCTGAGTAATACTCCACTGTATCTATATACCATAATTTCTTTATCCATTCATCTGTTGAAGGGTACCTAGGTTGGCTCCATAGCTTAGCTATTATGAATTGAGCTGCTATAAACATTGATATGGCTGCATCACAGTAGTATGCTGATTTTAAATCCTTTGGATATATGCTGAGGCATGGGATAACTGGGTCAAATGGTGGTTCCATTCCTAGTTTTTTGAGGTGTTGCTGCACCAATTTACAATCCCACTATCAGTGTATGAGTGTACTCCTTTCCCCACCTCCTCATCAGCATTTATTGTTACTTGTATTTTTTATAATTGCCATTCTGACTGGAGTGAGATGAAATCTCATTATCGTTTTAATTTGCATTTCTCTAATTGCTAGAGATGTTGAATATTTTTTCACATATTTGTTAACCATTCAGAATGGATTTTTACAAAATATTTTTTTGTTGTCAATGGACCTTTATTTATATTTATCTGTTTATATGTGGTGCTGAGAATTGAACCCAGTGCCTCACACATGCTAGGCAAGTGCTCTACCACTGAGGCACATCCCTAGTCCTCAGAATGGATTTTTTAAAAATGACCCACTGCATGCTGTCCAGAAGAAATTCACTTCAATATATGATATAGTTAGATTAAAAGTAAGATTATGAGCCGGGCGCGGTGCTGCACACCTGTAATCCCAGCACTTTGGGAGGCTGATACAGGAAAATTGCAAGTTCAAAGCCAGCCTCAGCAATGGCGAGGTGCTAAGCAACTCAGTGAGACCGTGTCTCTACATAAAACACAAAATAGGGCTGGGGATGTGGCTCAGTGGTCAAGTGCCCCTGAGTTCAATCCCCAGTACCAAAAAAAAAAACAAAACAAGTGAGATTATGAGAAAATACATTCTATGTAAACAAAAACTGTAGTCCCCATGTATCAGACAAATTAGAATTTAGAGCAAAAAAAGCATCAAAATGAAGATGAATATTCTATAACGACAAAAGGTCAATTCATCAATACGTAACAATTAGAAATGCATATGCAATTACCAACAGAGTTTCAAAATATAGAATTTTACACAACTGAAAGGAGAAATGGACAAATCCAAAGTTATAGTTTGAGAATTCAACATTCCTTAGTGAGTAACGATAGAACTAGAAGACAGAACATCAACAAGGATACAGAGGAACTGAACAGTGTCACCAACCAACTGGAACAAATTGACATTTATTAACCAGTCCTCCCAACAACAGTAGAATTTGCATTCTTTCCAATGCACAGGGATCATTTACAAAGATCAATCTTATCCTGGGTCACAAAACAAACCTCAAAAAGTGTAGAAGATCTGGGGTTGGGGCTGGAGCTCAGTGGTAGATCCCTTGCCTAGCACACGTGAGGCACTAGGCAATCCTGGGTTCAATCCTCAGCATCACATAAAAATAAATGAATGAATAAAATAAAGGTATAAAACAAAAAAAATTTTATAAAATCTGAAATTACAGAATGTGTTCTCAGACCATAGTGGTATGAAAATAGAGATCAATAACAGAAAGATAACAGGACAATCTCCAAGCGTTTGAAAATTAAACTACACACTCCTAAATAACCCTTAGGTCAAAGAATAAACCTCAAAGGGAATTAGAAAATACTTTTAACTAAAAAAAATTGTCTCAAAACTGTGTGGGTGTGGCAAAGCTATGTTTATGGCAACTAAGCAAGAGCGTGTCTCAAAATAAAGAATAAAAATGGGATTGCAGCTCAGTGATAGATACCCCTGGGTTCAATCCCCAGTACCAAGAAGTAAGAAAGAAAGAAAGAAACTAAAGAATAGAATAATCCTAAAATAAGCAGAGAGAACAAAATAATAAGATGATAGCAAAATTCAGTGAAATTGAAAATAGAAAAAGTTGAGAGCAAAATCAGTAAAGACCAATAGCTGGTTCTTTGAACAGATTAATCAAAGTGGGAAACCTTTAACAAAACTAACTAGGCAGAGGGATACAAATATCCAAAATCAGGAATGAAAGAGAATATCACCACAGACTCCACAGACATTAATAGGAGAGTCAGATTAATATTTTTCTTTAAAAAATATTTTATTGGTGCACAATCATACAGAATAGTGGGTTTCATTGTAGCACATTTGTACATGTGCATAACATAATTTGATCAATTTCACTCTCTCATTACCTCCCTTTCCTCCCCTACCCCATCTCCTTCCTCTGTCCTTTTAGTCTTCCTTCTATTTTCATGAGATTCTTTTTTTCCTTCTTTTTTCTCTCTAGCCTCCATATACGAGAGAAGACCCTGGACTTTCTGAATCTGGCTTATTTCACTTAACATGATGCTTTCCAGTTCCATTCATTTTCCTGCAAATACACAATTATTATTATGATGATGTCCTGGGATTTAACCGGGGGCACTTTACCTCTGAGCTACATCCCCAGTTCTTTTAACTTTTTATTTCGAGAAAAGGTCTCACTGAGTTGCTAGGAGTCTTGCTAAGTTGCCAAGGCTGGCCTCAAACTTGCAATCTTCCTGTCTCAACCTCTTGAGCTGCTGAGATTGTAGGCATGCACCACCACACCAGGCCTATCCTTCTCTATGACTGAATAAAACTCCATGTTATATACATATATCACATTTTCTTTATCCATTCATCTGTTGACAGGTACCTGGGCTGGTTTTATAACTTGGCTATTATGAATTGCAGAACTATAAACATGGTTATGCATTTATCACTACAGTATGCTGACTTTAATTCTTTGTGGCAAATACCCAGGAGTGGTATAGCTGGGTTATTAGATGGTTCTATTCCTAATCTTTTGAGGAAACTCCATACTGATTTCCATGGTGGCTGTAGTAATCTATAGTCCCACCAACAGTATATAAGAGTTCCTTTTCCCCACATCTTCACCAGCATTTATTATTTGTTTTTTGGTTTTTTGGTACTAGAGATTGAACTCAGGGGTACTTGACCACTGAGCCACACCCCCAGCCCTATTTTGTGTTTTATGTAGAGACAGGGTCTCACTGAATTGCTTAGCACCTTGCTGTAGCTGGGGCTGGCTTTGAACTTGCCATTCTCCTGTCTCAGCCTCTCAAGTGCTGGGATTACAGGCGTGTGCCACCACACTCGGCTATTATTTGTATTCTTGATGACTACCATTCTAACTGGAGTGAGAGGAAATCTCAGTGTAGTTGTTATTTGAATTTCACTGATAGTTAGAGATGCTGAACATTTTTTTTTCATTTAATTGTTGGCCACTGTACTTTTTCTTTTGGGAAGTGTCTATTTTGTTCTTTTGCCTGTTTATTGAATAGTTTATTTGGTTTTTTTATTGTTGAGTTTTTTGAGTTCTTTATATATTCTAGATATTAATCCTCTGTTGGAAGAGCAACAAGCTGGCAAAGATTTTCCCCCATTCTGTAGATTCTCTTTTCACATTGCTAATTGTTTCTTTTGCTGTGCAGAAGCTTTTCAGTTTGGTGCCATCCCATTTATTGATTCTTGGTGTTATTTCCTGAGGCATAAGAATCCTAGTGAGAAATTACTGCCTACTCCTATATGTTGGAAGTGTTTCCCCTATGTTCTCTTCTTGAAGTATCAAAGTTTCTGGTCTTATTCCAAAGGTTTTTTTTTTTTTAATCCATTTTGAGTTGGCTTTGTGCAGGGTGAGAGGGATCTATTTTCAGTCTTTTGCATACGGATATCAGTTTTCCCAGCACCACTTGTTAAAGAAGCTCTCTCTTCTCTAACATAAGTTGCTGGCACCTTGTCAAGAATCAGATGATGTAGTTGTGTGGGTTTATGTCTGTTTCTTCTATTCTGTTCCATTGGTCTATGTGTGTTTTTATGCCAGTAACGAGCTATTTTATTATTATGGCTCTTCAGTATAATTTGGAGTTGGATATTCTGATGCCTCCAGCATTAGTCTTTTTGCTCAGAATTGCTTTGTTTATTCTGGGTCTTTCATCCTTACACACAAATTTTTTTTTTTTTTTTTGGTACTGGGGATTGAACTCAGGGGCACTCGACTACTGAGCCACATCCCCAGCCCTATTTTGTGTTTTATGTAGAGACAGGGTCTCACTGAGTTGCTTAGCGCCTCGCCTTTTCTGAGGCTGGCTTTGAACTCGCGATTCTCCTGTCTCAGCCTCCCTAAGTGCTGGGATTACAGGCTTGAGCCACCGCACCCGGCTCTTACACACAAATTTCAGAACTGTTTTTTTTTTTTATGAATCTAAGAAGAATATCATTGGTATTTTCATGGAGATTGCATTAAATCTGTAGGTCATTCTTGGTGGTATGGCCATTCTAGCAATATTCGTTCTCTCTATCCATGAACATGAGAAGTGTTTCCACCTTCTGGTGTCTTCCTCAGTTGCTTTTTTCAGTGTTTCACAAGTTCAGTCCATGATCAGCTGATTCCATAGCTCTGAGCCTTAGGCGAGGCAGAACATCATGGCAGAATCAAGTGCAGAAGAGAGCTGCTCAGTCCATGACAACCAGGAAGCAGACAGCAGATTTACATCATCTTGAAGACAGGAGGAATCTAGCCTGCTAGGGCCCTCCTTGGCACCCCTTATGTTGAGTGTGAGCACAGGCATATGAAGGTGTGTAAATAAGCCCTTCCTAGTTTTATTCCCCACCCTCCATTTAAGATAATAAATATTCCCATTGTTCATTTTAACCCTCTAAAAACCACTCTGAGGATGCTGTGCAGCACGATCTATCCATTGGATGCGCTATCTCCCTGTTAGGTGTGGGTTGTAAAGTGGATTCCTTGGTCTGAATTGTAATGTGGCAGTACAGGGTAGTTTGGCACTGGTATCATGTTTTGATCGTTTGGATCTAGCATAGGGTAGGCAAAACTCAGTCCAGAACAAGTACCTACTCCTGCCAGAACCCATCTGTAGTTTCCTGGGGGCACCATTAGAATGAGTAAGATAGAATAGCTAATGAGCCCCAATCAGGGCTTTTTAAATTTTTTTTAACGCAAAAGTCACTCACTCCAAGAGGTTAACCAGTAAAAACAGTCCAAACATTCCAGCCAACTCTTTTGTCTGGGATGATGGGAAGAGGAAGGTGGGATAGACCCGAGTAAGCGATACAGACTCAAGGGCTAACCAATGGCGTTAACATTTGTCCAGTACTTGTTTAGCATGAATTTTGATCCACACCCCTACCAGAAGCTATATAAGCCCCTAGACTCATATACTTAAGCGTACAATAGTGGTAACCCGCTATTGGGTTTCCTCTTGGCTACCAAGAACTTTACTTCTTTTTCTTGCTTAAAATAAATCCTACTCCTTTCACTCTTGCCTTCCATTGTCCATGGAGTTCATTCTTTGAATTCATGAGACAAGAACCCAGAAGAGAATTGGCGTGAGCTTCTGGAGTCTGTGGCAACAATGGAGGACGTGGTCTACCACTGAGAGCTGCAACGTGTCACTGGACAGTCGTGGGGAAGAATCTGGCTTTGCCGGCTGCCACCCTTGGGGCTGACACTCAGGTGTTCCCTGCTGTGATTAGCTGCTAACACTAAAATGGGCTTTCTGGGCTGCAGCGACCAGCAACTTACACAGACTCAACCCACCAGCAAAAGTGGAGAATCTAGTTTCATCTCAAACTCCGGTTTCAGGGAGGGGTTCCATGCTGTGCGTGGGGTCTTCCTCACGTGGGTAATCTGCCTCGGAGATATCTGTAGTTTCTGCGTCTCTGCTATCAAACAGGACAGTTCTTGGCATATTATGTTTATGCTTCAGAGGGTGCAACAGGCCTATGCTGATGAGCCTTCCCTCACTGCATGGCTAGAGCTCCCTATGCATCCACTCATGGGGAGCCATTGGACCCAGGTGGGCACCTCCAGTGCGTATGCCAGGATATCCACCTACCAGACACAATCACTTAGCAATCCCAGAAGGGATTCTTCAGATGGTTCCTATTTAAATGCACCTTTTAAGTTCCCATAGTGATTTCCATGGGCCATCTCCCGTGGTATCCCTTTAGTAACCCAGTTTGCCATTGACCATCTGCCTGGCCACATAGCCGGGACACTGGTCATTTCCCACGAGCCAATAAAACCCAAAGGTAGAGGCTCTTCTTATTGCTCAGTTCTTCTGTTACAGCATGGAACATAGCTTGTAGTTTGTCCCACTCAGAGTGAACCATCCCCATTTTGCTATTGTGGGACTCTTTTGAGCACTGCCTTCCTTACTGGATGTGTCTCTACCATAACCCAAGACATGGGTACTTCAGATTTTAAGATTATTGCACCATTCACGCTTAGTGGCCGTTGCAATCAATGCCCAATTGCAAACTGGTAATTTATTTATTTATTTAAATTTCTTTTTAGTTGTAGATGGACACAATATCTTTATCTTATTTATTTTTATGTGGTGCTGAGCCTTGAACCCAGGGCCTCACACATGCGAGGCAAGCACTTTACCACTGAGCTACAATCCCAGCCCACAAACTGGTAATTTCGTCTCACACAGTATCTATTCTACTACCGCGTCTGGGAATTTCCTGGTATGAAATACCAGTGCTCACCACTGGGTGGCACTCGTGGACTCTTGCCATCAGTTCCCCTCTGTAGGTGATCCATGAACTGTCCGCCTGTTTTTGTGGGTGGGCCACATAGTGGTTTGAACAAAGAATTTGTTGGTGTTTGGGTTCCAACTTCTAACATATCATTAATAAAGCGATAATCTGTTTGCTCACCAGGTATTTATGTTGCTTCAAATTAACAGTTGTATGGACTCATACAATTTTATGGATTCCCATTTAATTAGTCCAATTCATAGTGGCTGAAGAGCAAACTTAAATGCTTTCTGTTTCGCAGTGCTAGGTAGGGAAGTGTTCCCCAGCTGGAACACTCCCCAGAGTAGCCATCCTATTAACACGTTCAGGTAAAAGGGATAGACTCAGCCACTTCGCAAAAGTTCATTCAAATTCCAATTTTCCTCAGCATTTCACCTTGATCCCATCAATCCAGCCACCCTCACTTCCCCATATTTCCCATATCTGCCCAGTCTAACTGTAGTGCCACCCAGGACCTCACCAACAGGGACTGGTGTCACAGTGCATCAGGGTCCCGTGTCTGGATGTCCCAGAAAAGTTTCTCCCACCCCTTTACCCACACATAACACAGGGGTGGGCCTTTGAGAGGTGATTAGGCAGAGATGAGGAAATGAGGGTGGCGCCCTGGTGACAGCATTGGCACCTTGTAAACCCAGACACCAGAGAGCTTGCTTCTCCTTCCCCTCGCCGCCTCTTCCCATCTCCTCTCCCCTCTCTTGATGTAAAAAGAGTGGACCTGAAAGTGGCGGTGGTTAGAATGTGTCTCTGTGTCCAAACACTGATCTGTCCACAGAGGGCAGAAGACTACCCGGCTCTGAGCATCATCTGACCAGCCTTCCACTGAGTTCTGAACTCTAAAGTCACAGAGACAAAACCTAGGCAGCAGGGCTTAAGCATAAAAGTAAGGACAAAACAGTCACCCATTGTCAGGGAGACAGAGTTCACAAACACACAGACAAAGGAGAAACAATAATGCACAAGAGGGGAACTGTAACCAGAGTCAGAGTCAGCACAATGCATTATCTCAATGTCAAGTTCTCAACAAAATATTATAAGACCCATACTCAGAAGAAAAAAAAAAAAAAGGAGACTCAATAGGAATTGTGTCTGATTGCCCCAAGGTATTGGTTTTAGCAGACAAAGCCATCAAAGCAGCTATTATAAATAAATGCAAAAGGCTAAGGAAACCCATATTTAAATAGCTAAAAGAATACATTATAATAGCAACAATTCAACAAATAGAGAACCTCAATAATGACAGAAGTTATACAAAAGAACCAAATGGAAATCCCAATTCTGGAATTGAAAAGTACCATAATGGGAGTGAAGCCTTTATTAGAGGTATCAAAAGCAGAACAAAGGTGGACGAACAATCAAACATCAAACTTAAAGATAGATCAACATAAATTGTTCAGTCTGAAAACAAAGAGATGGATGGCAGGTTTTTGAAGCAAGAACATCACAGGCTTCTGCTGTTTGTACCTGAATTTTGGTGCTTTTCCCAAGAATGAACACTTTTCGGTTTGCTGTAAGCATTCAGCAAATTTCCAGAGCGCTGAGAGAGTTGAGTGTTTTGTTTTACTGTTTTGAAGAATTTCTCCAGATTCATATGTGCTTGGGGGAAAGGATTTGTGGGCCTGTCAAAATTCCAAGTAGCATTTTTATTGCAAAAATTCTCTTCTATTGTTGAAGTGGTAAGCATTTTATATTTTCACTCACAATCCACTTCTATAGCATCTACTCTCTCACTCCCCGAGTTGCAAGCACTGGAAGGCTAAAAGCTACATTTCCCAGAAACTCTTCCTCAGGGCTCTGGATGACTGACTTGGGTTCTATACTTGACCCCAGCTGTGAGAAGCCTGCCAGGCGAGTATCTTTCTTTGGGTCTCGATACTGAAAGGTCTGCTCAATCTTCCACCAAGACTCACAGGCTGTGGCATATCCCCCAACTGGTAAAGCCTTCAGAAGCTGGGAGCCCAGAAAAGACACATATCTACACAGCAGCAGTTTGGGGGAAAGCTTGGAAGAATGGGGTGTGCCCATGGGCTGAGCGCTGTTGAACGTGGCCTCGGGAGTCTAAGTGGAATCCAGAAAGATGGGGAGGGTGTCAGATATAAAGAAGATCTTTTGGTGACCTTGGAAGTGATGATGACTTCAAGTGCAGACATCCCTCTACACCTATCAGGCTCGTGGACTCAGATGCATGGAGATATCACTCAACCCTCTACCTCAGTTTCCTCATCTGTAAAGCAGGGATAGTAGCCAACCCCTGGCTATAGATTGAACCTTGAATATTCCCCAAAGGCCCATTTGTTAAAGGCTTGGTCTATAGGTTGGCACTATTGGGAGATAGTAGAGACTTTAAAAGGTGGAGCCTAGTGGGAGGTCTTTGGGTCACTGGGGCATGCCCTTGAAGGAGAGAGTGGAACCCCAGTCGCTTCTTCTTCCCGTTTTTCACTTCTTGTCTATGAGGTAAGTGGTTTTGCTTTGTATGTACTGCCTTCAGGAAGTGCTGCCTTGACACTGGCCCAAAAGGAACAGGGCCAACCAGTCATGAACCAAAACCTCCAAAATTGTGAGCCGAAATGAACTTTTTACCTTTGTAAGCTTATTATCTCAAGTATTTGTAACAAAAAGCTGACCAGTACATGCATGAGGCTGTGGTAAGGGTTAACAAAGATGAATGCTTGTGGCTTGAAAATAACCTAGAACCAAGTAGGTGCTCAACACGTAGTAGCTACGTACAGAGAAAGTAAGAATAGCAATGAAGCATTTGGTCTGTGTGGCATAAACTGTGCATTCGGTGCACGCTGGAGCTTTACTACACCTGCTGCAAAAGCCCTTTGTTAAGTCTGTAGACTGTTGTTAAACTTGGCCTCCATGAAATGTTCAGTTGTGTAAACTCACAATTACATTTCATTAAAAGCACAGTAAACATGCAAAACTCATCACTTTCTAATTATTGTGCTACATTTTACTATCGCTGTGCTCTTGAGGTTTTTTACCCCTATGTATGTGAATGTGGAGTCACCATGCAATAGCTGCTGTGAATCTTCCCAACGCTGTCCAGCTTAGCTGACATTAATGACTTGAAAATGACCATGGGTGGAGTACAGTAATCACAAAATTATACAAATTGGGTCTTTAGGTTTTTTTAGCAGTCCTAGATGGACAAAATGCCTTTATTTCATTTGCTTATTTTTATACAGTGCTAAGAATTGAATGCAGTGCCTCACATGTGCTAGGCAAGTGCTCTGCCACTGAGCTGCAGAACCAGCCCAAATAGGCCTTTATTTTTTAAAAAATATTTATTTTTTAGTTGTAGGTGGACAGAATATCTTTATTTTATTTTTATGTGGTGCTGAGGATCGAACTCAGTGCCTCACGCATGCTAAGCGAGCATGCTACCACTGCGCCATAACCCCAGCCCCATAGGCCTTTATTTTTTTTATTTTTTGTATACTAATTACTTTTATTGTGATAATTTACAAGCAATGAAGTTTACAAATATTAAGTACACAATTAGAAAATTTTACATATGCATAGACATGTTCAACTATCATCTACATGAAGATACAGAACATTTCCAGCTCACAAAGGCTCCCAAATTTCCTACAAGGATAATTACTCTTATGATTCTACCCATAGATTACTTTAGTCTATTTTTAAACTTAATGCAATTTATTTTTATTTTTTTTATTTAATTATTTATTTAAATGTGTTTCAAGTCATAGTACATATACAGAGCTCAATTTTTCCATTTCTCTGGTTGCAAACCAGATAGAGTCACACCATTTGTGTCTTCATACATGCACCAAAGGTAGTGATGACGATCTCAGTCAACCATCATTACTATACCCATTCCTCTTTCCTTCCTCCCACCTCCCCCCTGCCGCATCCAGAGTTCCTCCATTTCTCCTATGTTCCCCATTCCCACCCCACTTATGTATCCTCATCCACTAATCAGAGAGAACATTCGGCATTTGTTTTTTTTGGGATTGTAGGCCTTTATTTTTTAATAGCAGAGCAGATTGCTATATATTAACCACAACACTATCTGGTATCTATTATTCTTATTGGTATAAGTTGATTTGTATCCCTCCTAAAAAAAAAATTCATATATAGAAGCCCCAATCCCTCCTGGGACTACATGTGGAGATGGCGTCTGTGAGGAGGTTTAAAGTTAACGAGGTTCAAAAAGTGATGAGGAACTGATCTAGTAGGGCTGGTGTCCTTGTCAGAAGAGGAGACACCAGAGAGGCTGCTCCACCCCGTGAGGACAGTCAGAAGGCAACGTTCTGCAGACCAGGAAGAGAGGCCTCACCAAGCACTGGGCCGTGCTGGCGCGTTGGATGTCTGTTAAGAACTGCACTGTGAGAAAACAAGTGTGTGCTATTTGAAACTTCCAGTCTATAATATTTTTGTTACAACAGACTGAGCAGACCAGTACGCTTCTGTTGGTGGCGTCACTACTAGAGGGCAGTCTTAGTTCATGGGAGGACTCTCCTCTCCCTCTCGTTTCCTCTTACCCTTCTGCCTCCTTCTCATTCCTCAATCCATGTGAAAACCATTCCCAGTGCTGCCCCAGGTGGGCCCTCAAGCTGCACACGGCCATGACGCCCTCTGCAGGGTCCTGAGGTCCCAGTTTGTGGCTGACACTTCCGCGTTTGGAGATTCTGAATGCTGGATCCTAATCAGATATATTATTTAAACGATTTTCTCCCCTTTTGTTTAGAATTGTCCTTTGAAACACAGATTTCAAATTTGATGAACTCTAACTTGTTCTCTCTCTCTCCCCCTTTCCCCACTTTCTGCTTGTAGTTCTATTGCAATAACTAAGAAACCAAGGACCTTGCTTAATCCAAGGACACAAAAATTTATACATGCGTTCTCCTAAGAGTATTATAGTGGTAATCAGGTCTTTAATCCATGCTGAGTTAATTCTGCATCTGTATGGGGTGGAGCTCCTACTTCATTCTTCTCTATGTAGTATCTGTTGCCCTAGATATATATTGCGAATCAGCTCACCACAAAGATATGGATTAATTTCTGGGCTCTCAATACTATTCCATTGATCAATTTCTTAAAAAAAAAAAGTCACTACTTTGGGAGGCTGAGACAGGAGAATCATGAGTTCAAAGCCAGCCTCAGTAATGGCGAGGTGCTAAGTAACTCAGTGAGACCCTGTCTCTACATAAAACACAAAATAGGGCTGGGGATGTGGCTCAGTGGTGGAGTGCCCCTGAGTTCAATCCTCAGTACCAAAAAAAAAAAAAAAGTCACCTAGGATTTTAATAGGGCCCATATTGAATCTGTAGATCAATTTAAGGGGTATGTCAGAGCTTTCCAGGACAAAATAGGCCCTGTAGACAAGGGGAAGTGCTTGCAGACAATCCTTCGGATGATAGTCCCCCTTGGATGCCTTCCCCAGAGCTGTCCTGGCTCAAGCAACAGGACCACCAGACACCTGGGGGGAGGGGTCTGGGGAGGATACCCAAGGGAGAGAAGTATCCACTCATCAGTCAAGAGCAAGATAAGGAAAGGAACCCAAGACAGCTCCCATCCAGCAGCTCTATCATGGAATGGCTGTGGTTATGTCATTTCAATAACTTTAACCATCTGAAATGTGTTCTTCCAGGAACAAGAGAATTGTCAGGGCTCAAGGGTAGCACACACATTTCCTGATGCATTAGTATGTTTGAAGAAGACAAATAACAACCTAAATGTTCATCAGTGGGGTTAGAGTGTGGCACATCTACACCATGGAGTACTGTGGAGCCATGAAAATACACAGTGGTAGGGACAGCGCATATCATACACACTACATTCTATTTAAAAATGAAAAGAGGGGCTGGGACTGTAGCTCAGCGGTAGAGCGCTTGCCTAGCAAGCGTGAGGCACTGGGTTTGATCCTCAGCACCACATATAAATAATAAATAAATAAAATAAAGATCCAACAACAACTAAAAAAAATATTTAAAAAAATTAAAAAATAAAAATGAAAAGAAATGTATGCATATATATCCCCTTGTGAGGGACTTATTCCTGTCTGTATATTTTTTCATGCACAAATATGTATGATTTTTTTTTTTGGTACTGGAGATTGAACTCAGGGGCACTTGACCACTGAGCCACATCCCCAGCCCTATTTTGTGTTTTATGTAGAGACAGGGTCTCACTGAGTTGCTTAGCGCCTCGCTGTTGCTGAGGCTGGCTTTGAACTCGCGATTCTCCTGTCTCAGCCTCCCTAAGTGCTGGGATGTATGATTTTAATACATTTTTTTGAATCTCTGATAGAAATGAGCACTATTGGGTTAACACTGTAATCAAAAATTATTAAGTCATGGCATATTTTCTCAGTTTATTGAATGCAATAAAATAGGTATACTCTGGCCAGGCATGGTGGCCCACACCTGTAATCCCAGCAACTTGGGAGGCTGAGTCAAGAGGATCACAATTTCAAAGCTGGCCTCATCAACTTAGCAAGGCCCTAAGCAACTTATTGAGACCCTGTCTCAAAATGAAAAATAAAAAGGGCTAGGGATGTAGCTCATTGGGAAAGCACCCCTGGATTCAATCTCCAGTTCAAAAAAAGTGGATAAAAATAAAATAGGTATTTTTTGGAAAAATTGAAACTAAATCACATTGACTCTAATTAGCACATAGCTAACTAAGTAATCTACTAAGATATAAATTTTTCCCCTTATTATGATTAAGTTTTAAAAATCTGAGATCATTAAAGATTCGCATGTTGTGCCGGGCGCAGTGGTGCACGCCTGTAATCCCAGCACTTAGGGAGGCTGAGACAGGAGAATCATGAGTTCAAAGCCAGCCTCAGCAACGGCGAGGTGCTAAGCAACTCAGTGAGACCCTGTCTCTACATAAAACACAAAATAGGGCTGGGGGTGTGGCTCAGTGGTCGAGTGCTCCTGAGTTCAATCACTAGTGCCAAAAAAAAAAAAAAAAAAAATTTGCCTGTTGCTTTAGGAAATGAAAAAGAGATACTATGTACTCTTCAGTGTCCCCCATGTTTTCTTTTTTTTTTTTTTTTTGGGTACTGGAGATTGAACTCAGGGGCACTCGACCACTGAGCCACATCCCCAGCCCTGTTTTGTGTTTTATGTAGAGAC